>JARJDY010006959.1:0-10190 GCA_030264615.1 Cypha longicornis
CACATCAATTTACTGTGAATTTTTGAAAAACATGAAAACGCGACACAAAATAATTTTTTTAACAAAAACTTTTGGTCCGACAGTAAAAAGTGATATGTCATTTGAAAGAGCACTTTAAGGACTATAAAATAAGTGCATAAAAAATATATGATTCCATTTAAAAAAATGTATGTTTGTATTGTCACTTTAAAATGCAACACCCTGTAAATACGAAAATAATTTTAAATTGTGCGTCTAATGCTTAGCTACAATTTAGTGAAAACCGCATTTCAAAATCTTTACTAGCAAGCGAGAAATCCTCCGTGCGAGCTTAAGTTGCGCACCCTGTATACTTAAGGGACAATTAATATTTAACTTTTGATTCTTAAATAGCAGCGACCCAATTCTGATAGTTCTTTTGATGGATTTATTTCTTCCAAATACAACACCAAAGTTTCATTGTTCTCTTTTAACTCTTACCATTAAAAAATTAAAATGGAAAGATTGATGAAATCAGCATATTTTTAGCAAAAAAATGTTATGCCATGCTGTGATAAAGGCATGTGAAAACTTTTATTTGAATACGTTCGATTTTGACATATTTATTCAAATTGAAATTTAGTATCGACTGATGCGCCATGATGCGAATACTTTCCAAGTCTTCACTACCAGAACGAGAAAAACGGATAAACAGTAAATTGCAATTATAATATATATTTTAAAATTACTAATTTTCGTACTTATCGTGCAAACCTGCCCTTGTCATAGCATGCTATAACATTTTTTTGCAAAAAATATGCCGATTTCAACAATCTTTGAATTTAATTTTCAACTGAAAAAAGTTTAAACGGATTAATGAAACTTTTTTGTTGTATTTGGAAATAATAAACCCGTCATAAGAACTATTAAAATTAAGGCGTTGCTATTTAAGAATCAAAAGTGAAATATTAATTATCCCTGAAGAGTATGTTACCAAAGCAAGGCTGCGGCCTAAGTTGCAGCAAAGCAGAAGCCATTGATAATCTTTTTTATTTCATGAAAGTTGGACGTCATATGCACTCGCTACAGCATGGGTCGTTTTTCGTAGAACACCCGGTATACCCTCCCCTGACTATTAGCTGTGAGACATTAAGCTTGAACCAGTAGTCACAATATTCTCTTCGTCTTAGTAATTACTATTTGAACATGCTATATATGCTATAGTATCTACAGCAGGATAGGAAGAAGAGCTTACACTCTTATTTGTTACGAAAGAATCATTAGCAGCTAGCTAAAAGATGTTTTTATGAATTCTCAAGTGTCTCCAATAGTCATCCATTGAAATACTGATAATGTAGAAGGAACACTTTTTGGTTCTTCCAACATTTCACTAACAGCCAGGGTACTTGCATTATTTTTACAAGATATAAATGTGGAAGGAACGGAATTTTTTTTCGGCACTTTGTTGCTATGCACATTGGTCTTATAGCAGTTTTCCTTAAAATGCAAAATGCATTTTTTAAAGGAACAAAATCGTCTTGTTGCGACAATCCACTTGTCTCATGGATTCATTCGCTGGAAATCTGTATTAACTTGAAAGGTTTATACACTGTTTATGGCTTTATGTATATTTACCGGTGCATTTTATTTTTGGTCATGTTTACTGCACCGGTAAGAACAACCGTACACTGAACAACTATTCACCATTGCAATAATCTATCAAATAGTGATAATTTTTAATAAAAAGTTGTCACTTTGCTTGTATCCTATTTGACTCTTCTACACACGAGTCTAGACACCTCTAGTCGCTCTAGTCATGCTATGTTCTCTATCCCGCTTCTCATGCATGTACGCGCGCGCAGTAAATGTCGACTTTGATTTGTTGCTCTGACTGCTCTACGAGTACTCTGAGAGCAAAATACGTATTCGGTTAAACTGCTCTGTCTTGCTCTCGCCGATAGTAGCATGTTCGGTTATCTTTTCGGACTGCTCGATTAGCAGAAAAGAAGTGCTCTGTCTGCTCTCAGAAAATAGTGAGAACAGCGAGAGCAGAGCAATATGGCGACTGAAAACGAGCAATTCATCGACAAAAACCGGGGTCAAAACAGGATTTAAACTACAATTTTTCAAAATATCTCGATTACAATAAACAAATAATGGTTAATATGAGGTTGATACTACTTGCTGCGGATTTTCTAAAGTTTTCGCTCAGATTCAGAGGATGAATTGATTCTCCTAACTGTCGGTGAAAAAGATATACTTCATACCAAAAATTAAAAATGTTGCCCGTGATGTGTTTATGTAATGAGACCGTTTTTCGGTTCGTTTACTGCTCCGGTTAGAGATTTGCTTTCGATTATTTGAGAACACTCGGCGAAATCTCTCGCCGAGCATGGCGTCATCCAAATGATCTCCACGAAATTCCGGAGTACTCTCGGAGCAGCAAACCGGAGTCGACATAATATCAGGAAGATCAGGAGCAGATTGAATTGGTAGCGAATTCGTTTTACTACTCACGCTGCTCTCAGATTGCTCTATGAGCAACTCTCGCATTCGTTAGCTACTGTTACTTGCTGCCCTTGTGAGCGAGCATGTTCGATATGAAAATGTGATTGCCCGAAAAGCAATCTTAGAGCGTTTTTTTCTGGTCTAAAAATTTAGATCGCGCTGGAAAGTTAAGCAATATGGCCGATGCCTCTAACTAACATTTCATGTGTTTCAGCCACGGCTTAACCTTACTTTCGGTTTCATCCGTTTCATTTCGTCCTTGATTAGATAGAAAAGCGATGGGAATATTTTCTTGTTCCGAATTGGAAAGTGATGACCAAGTTTTATTGTACTCCGGAGAAAGCGGAGAAATAGAATCCTTAAAAGGTAAACATTTCTGGATAAAGTCCATTGTCAGTGTTTCTAGATAAAGCTTGTGCCGGAACCGCACATGCGGCATTCGGCGAATAGCGAATGTGTGTATCTAGTGCTCGTGATATGGCGAACACGAATGTTCATTGCTCGCCGTTTCCCATCACTTGTCGGTCTTTCGGCGCACATCAAAGACGGCAAGCATTTTCAACGGGCTTGTTCGGCAACCCTCGCATATCTGGATCTGATGCTCGGTGCAGTACGAATATTCGTCCAGAAGTACTTGTTATTTGACGAACGTTCGATATTAGCCGAATGCTGCATGCGTGGTCCCGGCTTTATAATTGGATTGGGAGTTCGTATACGGTTTAAGCACCCACCCCATGGAGTTCTCGCACAGAACATGACGTCATCTAGCAGATCTCGGAGCACACTCCGAGCAATCTAGTTATCCGGAGCAATTAAACCGAATTCACTATAACTAGACATTACTCGAGCCAGCTGAACAGAACATTTACTGTATTTGGTTTGGAAAACCTGCCCCGAGGAAGAGCAACCGATTAGTTACAAAACTTGCCGATCAACTTGAATTTGACTTTAAGAATTTAAAAATCGGCTATATTCGGGTTTCTTTTCGGGTAATGCCGTCTAAACTCGTTGTTCTGCCCCGGGGCAGGCTTTGCTAAGCGAATACGTTAAATAATTTTGACATTAATATCGAAAATATATAGTGAATTCACGCTAGCCAGATGTATTTTACGATGCGCAGGTATCGTTTAGGGCCCCCATGTTGTCGGTATAGTACAAGAAGATTCCTGAAGCCATAAAACCGATGGAGCAAGAAGCCGGCCTCACCGTGCGCACCAGACTTCTCGGTGTCAGGTGGACTATTTAGAATCATCACCATCTTTTTCTCCTTTATTATTTGATTTTTTTATTCTTAGTATTGTTAGAATTCATTCGTATTTCTTGAATTTAGCGCGGTTATTCTAGAAATATGGCAGCTCTTCTTGACTCTCACGAGAACAGGCAGTCCTCAAGTACTCTCAAACGTACAATGACTGTGTGTACCGTATGTCAAGCCTGTGTTCACTCTTTGACAGGACCCCGATTCATAGTGCGCATGCGCTAGATGTCTATAAGAGCAGGACTCTAATACTCCGTAGACGTGCTCCGTCAGAAGCACCCAGAGCCGCTCGGAGCACTCCGGCTGAGCTCTTGTAATACAAAGTGGGGTTACCTTGGATCCGTGATACCTCGTTATAGTTCGAATATGGCGGCAGATTCAAATCGCACAAGCCGAATCTAACAATTAAGAGAAAAAAATGTTACTGCTATTCCCTAGAAGATACACATTCATTTTATGAGAAAAGAAAGAAATCGGAAACAATTCGAAAAGCTCTGTGACTGACTTACTGGAAAACAGTCCTTTCCTTCACCAAGTTACGGCCACTGCGCGCATACAGCAAGTAGCCATGCGCATTATTAAGATTGGCGATATTAAAGAAATAATATACAGTGTGTCGCGCTTTTCGCTACTACAGCTTAATATCTTCGGATACTCTTAAGATAAAAATCTGAGATTTCCATTTGAGGTAAAACCCAATGGGATCTATATCTGCTGCTATTGGCTTGCTTCAAACTGCTAAGGCAAAGAAGCAGTGGTGGCTCGAAAACGCGATTTTTCCGTAATTTGCTTCGCGACAGAGATATCAAAAAAAGTAGACGAACAAAAAAATGTTTAATTATTTTTTGTATGCAAAATTTCAAAAAAATATTCGAACTTTATTATTTAGAATTTTTTCAATTTTTTTTGAACTTTTTGTTATATTATTTAATAAATCGCTCCTTTTAAATACTGTAACCATGGAAATGAATGCATTTTAATTATTGTCACAATTCCCAATACTATAATTTGGCGGTTTATTAAAGAATATTTCAAAAAATTCAAAAACAATTGAAAAAATTTTAATTAAAAAGATCGAATATCTTTTTGAACTTTGCCATACCGCATTAAAAAAATAATTAAAATTATTTTTGTTCTTCGACTTTTTTTGGTATCTCTGTCGCGAAGCAATTTACGGAAAAATCGCATTTTCGAGCCACCACATGCTTCTTTGGCTTAACAGTTTGAAGCAAGCCAATGGCAGCAGATGTAGATCCCAAGGGGTTCTACTTTAAATGAAAATCTTAGATTTTTATCCTAAGAGGTTCCGAAGATATTTAGCTGTACTAACGAAAAGCGCGACACACTGTATATAATCTCAAGCAAATGCATAGGTAAGCAAAGCTCAGTCTTGCTGCTTCTTTTGAAGAGTTTAAAGTGGTTAAATTTTTGTCCTCAAAATCATAGAAAAGAGAAGACGTTGTTGCATAAAAACGTGTATACCAGACGATGAAGATTCCACATACATCGACTTTAATATGTTTCAAACATTGGGATCATTTTCTTGCTAACATGCATATTTTAACTTCATGCGGTGTTTTTGAAACGGAAGTTTGTGCTACACGTTGCCTCGCTATAATTTTTTTCGGCTGTTATCCTTACTGATAATTTCTTTAACCCCTTTTGCGTGATTTTGAGCCAGGCCTTTCCCATTTTTCATGACGTTCGGATTGAACTTAATGTTATGAAAATCCTGTCAACACCAGTCGGTAAGACAACGGCCATCCCTAATAGATTAAAATCTATAAAGAGCGATAACGTATTTTAAATTATTTTAAAACGAACAAGCTTTTAAGTAAACTTGTTTCACAAAATTGAAGAAATCGCTGAACTATGCTTAAAAAAGTATATGTATAGTCACTTATTCAAAACGTAAAAGTAAAAAAGGATAACAATAACAACACCTTAACAAAAAATTGGAAAAATGATTATGTAAAATTTTGAGCAAAAATTTATTGAAGTTTGCCGCATTAATTCAAATCGCCTTGCAAATGAAATAGTAGGTATTATTGGCAATGAAGGGATAATTCGTGGGAAATGCCAGCTACTTGCAAATTATAAGTTTATTATACCTTCCCAGAACATAATTTCCAAGAAATCAACGTTCCTTTGCACAAAGATAAGAAATTAAAGCAAGAATTAATTAGAATTTTGAACGATTCCCATACATTCGTATCATTCCACGCAGCATCACCAGACGTCGCTTCCTTCCAAATGCACATACTCTATAGCCCGATATTCAAACACCTTAGATACACATGACAATAGTCAGCACACATCCTGTATATTAAATCGATCAACTTGTATGAGAATTTGCAACCATTGTGCGCATGACAATGCAAAGAAAATGACTTAACATCTTATAGAATTAACCAAACAAAAAAGACACGCGGCTTAGTCAAAGATGAAATTATTAGAAACTAACTGACCCGACAGACATTGTCCTGTCTTCGCTATTAATATTCAATTCGATCTGGAATAAATAATAAAAAAAATATTTCAAAAACATAATGTTTATTGTAACGCTAAAAATGTTTTGAGTTGTTCCACAATTGGCCTTTTCGCCGAATAAAACCCATAAAATAAATTTTCAAAAGTTTGTCATCATCTGCCGTTGGCAAAAAGGAACCTGTTCGATGATATATTTAATCCTGAATCATGAAAGTAGACCTCAAGTTATCTCGAATAATTAGATTAACTTCATTTCGCGGTTCGCGTTGTTCGCCAGTTTGACACGCTCGTACGAATCTTTGACTTTCAACATTGTGAGTTCCGCGACCTAACGTAGTACGCCTAATTGCTGGCATTTTCGGGAACTAAAATCAAACAGATTGGAAAAAATTTTCTTCCGGTATTTTTCTGTGTAATTATGTATAGCACTCCATTGAAACTTACCGAAAATTAATATAAAATTAAACTTTTGATATATAGCGTGTTTGCGGTCTAGAAACTGCAATAAACAATCGCTTCTCAAAACACGCACTTAACAAAGTAAAAACTGGACTAACTTCCGATCGAATTTACTGTGCAATGGGACTAAGAAATTACTGAATGACTTTTTTGATTGATGGATGCGGACCGATGCAGTTTCTAACGACATTTTCAGCGTGCGAACTGTCAAACGCGATGAGTGTCAGTAGTAGTTTATGAAAAATTCATAGACATCGCGATAGCCATCAAATTCCAAAACGCGCACTGTCAAACGCGCGAAGCTTAAATAGTCTTTAAGTTTTCTGAATTATACAATTTTCTGCGCTATTTTCTTCATTTTTCTCGCTGTAAGAACATTCTACAAAGTATTAGAAAACTTCAAAAAAAAAGATGAATAAAATCGGTGAAGTCGTTCTCACGTGATATCGTGACCAAGGGAAATAGGGATTCATTTTTAAATATTAAGATTATTAGATTCTACAAATAATATAAAATTAAATTAGCATAAACAGAGCTCGAAATTAATGGAAATTAATGTAGAGCCATTAACTGTAACCTTTTTTATAGTTGCACTGAAGATGCCAATAATTGGCGAAACTAGTTAAATAAAATTGTAGAAACCATATATGCAACTACAACTTTATTACACTCCTCTCTATCCATAAGCATATATTCTCCACACAACCTCTAAGATTAGCACAAAACAGCGTTTTCAAGGTTGTTTAATAACATTTCAAATTCAAAATTGAATTATGGGTTGCTAATTTTAAAGTGTTAAAATCTACAGCGGCTTTTAATTCCCTAAGTGTTTCATAACCAATTAACCCATCGAAGCAAGTGTGATAGTTAAATAGATGGAATTTAATGTACTTAGTAGAGCTATCATTAAATTCTTCGAAGAGGGAGATACTTGCACAATATTTTTCGTTAAATTAATTGAAAACTGCTTTGACCGAAAGTGGTTCATGATATTTTAAATTTGGAAAATATTTGTCTACTACATTTAGATTTAGAAATGAACGAGTAGCACCTGAATCGATTAAAAGTTTAATTAAAGGATTCTTTATTTCTATATATGGCAGTTCTTTTTCTTCGTATGCTGCATTTATTTCATTACATGTTGTTATGTCTGATTGTTCGCCTCTTGGACCAATCGAAAATTTTCATGTTCATTAGGGTAGTAAGTTTCGTCATAATTATTATCTTCAGAGGTTGAGGGCTCGTTATCTTCAATGTTATGCATTTCTTCGACTGTGAAATTTGGCGGGTTGCGTGTATTAAAAGATTTGTTTCCTGAATAGCACCACTCATTGGTTGAGCTTGATATGAAGAGAAATTATTACTAGGAGGGTTTCTCCATACGTTTCGTGGTTTACCAAAAACTGGTTCGTAAGTAAAGTATTTCGCGTTATTAAAATTTGGTCGCTGTTGTACAGTAATCGGTCCTTGAGGGAATGATTGATTTTGATTACGGCGATGGAAATTATTATTATTACTTTTCATATGAAATTGATTATTGTGCTGATTTTGGTAAAATTAAGGCGGTTGGATTTTTTTTCGAATTAAAAAAACTGGGATTTCTGTTTCCCATGTAATTAATATCGTTAATTTGCTGATTATTCCTAAAAGGCTTGTTAACTTGATATCTTCGTTGTTTGACATTGCTGTTCTCGCGACTAAATTGATGTTGTAGGTATCTTATATTACTGTCTTCTATAATTTGAGGCTGAGCTTCTGCTAGTGTATTAGGTTTCGTTGCTCTTTTCATTAAAGATTGCGGTTATGTATTTTCATACAGGGTGACCTTGCTTTTACGAATTTCTTTATTACTTTCATGAAGATTAATATAATTATGTAAAAAGATTAAGAGTTGAAACAATGCGAGAATAAAAATCAAGAGGACTTTCACCACTTTTTTGCCTCTTTGATCCTAAATCACACAATAAACTACTTTCATTACGTTGATCCCTAAAATGCGTTATCAATAAAATTTTAATTTCACTCCAATCTTTCAGACCAGATATCGTAAAGACTTCTGCTTTTCCGCTTAATTTTGAGAGGACACCATTGACCAAAAGTCTGTTTTGTACAGCATCTGGGTGTTCGGTGTCGTAAGAATCAGTTAATAGATCAGTAGCGGCACTTATGAAACGGTGGAGTCGACATGGATTTCCGCCGAACTCCGAAACTATTTGTAGTAATCTAATATCGAATGTTGGTTTTGAAATTTACCAGTTTTTGCAGTATTCATTTTTACAGTTTTTGCTAAATTAAAATTTAAAAATGACTCCTTTAAATCTTCCTCCAAGCTTTTGCTTGTATTCATGTGACTTTTTTAGGGACAGTGTATAATAATGATAATGTATAAGAAGGATATGAGCGACTCACATTAATCGAAGATCCGTTGATTTGTATAATTATCCTCCAGTGGTCCTTTTTCGTCAAGGTATCGTCGAGTTGAACGATTCCACAAGGTGTGCGATACACTTTTGGGCACTTCTCCAAAAGTTCCTCCTTTCGCTTAATTATAGCTCAAAATTCACGTTAAGTGCGATACTTTCGTGTCTTCTCGCGATTTCATGCAGTATTCACTTTTGCTTTATTATTTTTCAAGGTTCACGTTAAGTGCGATAATTTCGTGTCCTTGAGTTTTCGTTCACTTTTCACCAAAAATTAACTCTTTCGAATTTACTTCGGTTGCTCAGGGTTCACACATAGCATGATAATTTTGAGTCCTTCTCGCATTTTTCAAAAAATCCGCAAGATAACTTGTAAAATTATTTATTATAATTATAAATGAAATACAGGTAATTATCTTATTGAGTGTTAACAAAAGAGTTGCTACTGAAAATAGTGGGTCGGCGTTTATCCTTGAATGCTCCAGAACGGTGAAGTGGGAGAAGGAATAGACCATATAACTACAGTAATAATATTAATAATAATAATAATTGTGTAACACCAGCGAGTCGGGAAATAAAAGAAAATGTGTTGGAGGAATTACAAAAGCCGCCGAGACAATTATCTAAGACTATCAATTATAATTAAAGGTATAGATGATTTATGACAGGCAGACTTAAATAAATTTTAAAAGAATAGTCATGAAAACACAACGTTTCGATACATCCCCGTAGTCATCGATTGATTCTCTAAATATGTTGGGACATATGTACTGGGTGTCCCACTAAGCGCGCGTTCTTTCAAAGCGTCTAAAACACTAAAGTGAAAAAAACAATTTTTGCAAATTAAATAGAAGACCTAATTGCGCACTTTCAAAAATTATTTTCAGATATACAGGGTGTCACATAACGACGTAGGCATATACAACTTTTTAATTTTAAATGACACTCTGTATATTTTTTGTATAATTTGGTTGCTTTCGCTTTGATACACTTAACTGGTGATTTAAATCCAAATCGGTCGGTAAGTTTTTTATTTATTTATGTTTTTCTAAAAAAAGCATTTTATGACTTACTTAATATTTTTTTCCAAGAAAACC
>JARJDY010007092.1:0-11559 GCA_030264615.1 Cypha longicornis
AAAGTATTGATTGCAACTAGTAATTAATAAGTCAAAAATAAAGTCCCAAATCTCTGCGAATAATTGAGAGTAGTAAAATAAGATTTACGCATAATGAAGAATATTAATCAAGAAGGCAGTTGTAATTTTAAAAATACAGGAAATGTGTTATCTAAATTCGCAGTTTAATTTGAAAACAAATAATAAAACTCTGTTTTCACATTTTTTTTCAATTACTAATTTCATTAAGCTAATTTAAATGGTTTATTATTATTAGAAAAAAGTATTAACTCCTAAAGTAATTTTTGACGTCGAAATAAGAAAATGACCGATGTGAAGGCGCCGGTCGCGAGCCCTTGCGAAAATAAAATTACCTAAGAATTTCAAGCGCTTATTACAAATTTATTGAAAATGTTTTTACGGAAAAAACTTCCCTTGATACGTACCTACATGTACCTATCTCTGCAATTTCAGAAAAATTGTATAATTTATTTTTTCGATAAAAAAACTTGAATTTTTTAATGTTTATATCTTAACTTTTATAATTTCCTTCATATTTGAATAAATTCAGGTCGTTAACGATCTTGCCCCGCTCACGATTTTACCACATTCCAAGTGCTTTATCTCTGGAAGTTTATCAAAAATATTATTATAATCTGTCCTTAATCCAATTTCATGTATATGCCGATTGGCTTAGAGCTGATCAACATGATTAGCATCGGTTTTATAGGAAAACAACGATTTTCTTCCCTTGTTGAACAAATAGCGATTGTATTTCTGGAAAAAAACTCTCTTATATAAATATGCAAGTATCATTTATCATGAGTAAAAATTATCTGTTTCTGTAATGAATGAAGGGTCATCGTTTCATTTGCCAATCAACTTCCAGTTAATGGTAACTTTTTATTTGTAAACAAAAACAAGGAATATCGATTTTTTAATTTAATTTTTATCCCATTCTTTGCATTTCTGATCTATACAGAATAGACTTGATTCCCCATTCAAATTGAAGGGCTTGGCAATTTCTAAAATTTCCATGTAAGTGTATACTAACAGTATACAGGGTGTTTCATTGATAGAACAATTCTTCTCGAGGAGATGAGTGAAACAAAGGTCAATCCGGTGTAAAGACTCTTCAAAATTTTTCATTTTTGGGCAACTCTTCAAATTATACGATGAAAACCGAAATGAAATTTGGCATCAGTTCGTAATAAGTCGGAAAATAAGAATTGGAGAATAATTTCATTGAAATCATTGACAAAAATGTTCGTTGATGGCAAAATAAATTTTAATATTTAAAAAAAATTAAGTATATCTTTAGATCTGGAGGACTTGGAAATTTTTTCAAACGTGTTTCCTGTTTTGTTTTGTTTGCAAAACAAGCTCATACCAATGGAATTGTCGAAGCACCCGGTATATGTGTGTATTTAAATTGAAATTAAGATTTTACGACAGAAACATATGACTTGCGGAGATAATCCGAGAGGGCATGGAGAGCATTAAGTGTACAACATCATGAAAACATCTGTACCCAATTTAAGCGGATAATTACTATACTAGGAGTCATTATAACAAAGGGAATCCGCCGACGAGCTTACAGTATGCCCCCCAGTCTTCGCATCATCCTTCGCCTTTCTCTCTCTCTCTCTCTGCCACGCTCTATCTCTCTCTCTTTCTCTCCCTCAATCTACTCCCACATGAATACATAATGATCCTTACACCCTGATATACTCTGATGGCAGACTACAAATTTCAGTCCAATGTAACACACACGTAAACCATAGATATAAAGTTATCCGTTTAATTCTCAGATATACTGTGACTGTTGTGCACATGTGTGTGTATATATGTGTATATGTATATGTGTGTTTGTTGGTGTATCTCTGCATACGATTGTGAGTTTATATGAGTTGGTGAGCATCCCGCAGCATCACAAAACAGAGAGCGCGGAACTGAGAGTGTACATCAAAATGATCAGTTGAATGGATGCAGCATCCGATGTCAGACCTAATGAATAGTATTACTTATCTTGAATGATGCGGTGGTAGCTTTCGATCGAAATTGATCTAGTAAATATGACAGTATGTTCTTGTTACTCAACTGCCTGAGGAAAAGTAAAAGAAAATGTGCGCGTGCAAAGTGAAGCAATTGTTTGCGCCCAGCAGAATGATTCGAGAATAGTGTGTGTGCATGTTTTAGAACAATTGCAATAAAATTTATATAATTGTCGGAGGCGCGTTAATTAGTGTGTGTGCATTATGTGGAATTTAAATGCGATGCATGTTTGGGCACTTTTAAGACTAATGATGATCGTTGTTGGATCATCGGAGCAACAAACTTTTGCGCCCAATTTTCGCAATCAAACGTTCAAGTTTTCGGTGGAGGAGTTGATGAGGAACAAGTTTGAATTCAAATCGACCAATGATCTTGATCTGGATCCGTGCAAGGCTGGTAAGAGTTTCTTTTGATTTTTTTAAATAATATTTTATGTTTTCAACCGATAAACTTAGTTGGTAACTATTACTATATTTAAAAATACGTTTTTACTAAAAGTGGACTCAAATTGGGAATGTTATTGAAACTTTTTGTAGTTTTCGGAGATCAAAATTGTGTCCGTCCTTGATCTGAAGCGTTCTCTTCGGTATACATAGATTAAAGTTTGACGAAACTCATATTATCGCACATTTGATGACCTAAAGGCCTCACAAACACAAGCAGACAATTCAATCCAATGTTAAGTCAACTGAAAACGCGATAATGCACTCTTATTATCTCACATACAGCGAAATAAGCGTCGACTTGTCTAAGAAGATTCTTTTGCCTCAAGCTGCACAATTACAAACAATCTAAAGTCTCATTAATTAATTCTCTGAATGATGTATACTTGAATTCATTATACATGGACCGTTTAACTAACAAAACGCACATTTAGTACGAGTTTCATTATAAAGAATATTATGTTACATAAAACGATTAAAATTGGTTGCTAGAAAACTGAAAAAAAGTTTCCAATATAAAATTAATAATTAAAAACAAAATTATGTATAGGCAGATTTATATCTTAGGGTTTTGATAAATGAAACAAAAAAAAACAAACAAAACAAAAGTTTTACTGGAATTTGCGCAAACTTTCATGTGAATTCTTGTGTAGAAACTATGCAAGGTGACATTGCGATCCCCGATGACTACTACAAAAACGACGGGCTCAAGAAACAAGTGGAGCTTTACAAGCAGGACGTCCTGGACGGGCTGCAAATCGAAGAGGAAGGACTGTCCGACTTAATGCGCACCAAGACAAAACAGTCCCCCGATTTGCATAGCCGCCACGATGGCAAGGATAACGATCCGTCCGTTAATAACGGCCACGAAATGAATCTCAAATCGAGCTTTCAGTACAAAAAAGCTCGCTTGTCCCCCAGTCCGAGCGAGTTGCCGCAAAAGGACGAGACGAAGATTAGACACGAGAATCGGAACAGAAGAAGACATCGCAAGGACCGAAGGAAATTGATTCCCAAGACCAATGAGGACGATTTGATTCCCGTGCACGAATTCGAGCCACTTTTCGAGGCACGTCCCAGGAAACAGCGAAAGAACGCACCACCAACCAATCAAAGAGTACGTCGAGCCGCCACCGCCAGAAAGGAGCGCGTCTGGGACTACGGCGTGATTCCTTATGAGATCGACGGTAACTTCAGCGGGGCCCACAAGGCACTCTTCAAGCAGGCGATGCGCCATTGGGAAAACTTCACTTGCGTCAAGTTTGTGGAGCGCAACGAATTGGATCATCCCAACTTCATCCTGTTCACCGAGCGGCCTTGCGGGTAACATTTCCGTAGCGCCTTGTATAATTGTCGGCATTGATGGATGTTTTGCAGTTGCTGCTCCTTTGTGGGGAAACGCGGAAACGGACCTCAGGCGATTAGCATCGGGAAGAACTGCGACAAGTTCGGCATTGTCGTCCACGAACTGGGACACGTCGTCGGGTTCTGGCACGAGCACACCAGGCCCGACAGAGACAAGCATGTCAACATAATCAGGACAAACATTATGAATGGTAACGCATTTATATAGAATGAGAGCTAAATCCATGCTGTAGCCATTGGAGTCACGTCCGTTGCATCATAGCAGCGCTCGCGTAATAAGTGTCTGTTTTCTAGGCCAAGAATACAATTTCAATCAATTGAGTGAAGACGAAGTGAACTCTCTGGGTCTGACTTACGACTACGATTCGATCATGCACTATGCGCGCAATACTTTCTCGAAAGGTACTTATTTGGACACCATCCAGCCGATCGACGTGCCCGGAAGGAAACGGCCCGAAATTGGTCAGCGACTTCGTTTGAGTCAGGGAGATATTGACCAGACCAATCTTCTTTATAAATGTCCCAGTAATTAGACGAACTTTTGTGTGCTTTTCTATCAGTTCACCAATGATTTTTAGAATGTGGACGCACGTATCAGGCCAATTCTGGCACATTTTCCCCGCCAGTTTTCTCCAATGTTAGGGACGGCGAGGCTCGATGCGAGTGGCGCATAACGGCCACTCACGGTGAACGTATCGTGCTGAATATCACTGATTTGGACATTCCCAAAGCGACGAACTGCACGGAAGATTATTTGGAGGTCCGTGACGGGTATTGGTACAAGTCGCAATTACTGGGAAAGTATTGCGGCTCCGGCAGCATTAGCGAGCCCATCATTTCGATTGGTAACCGTATGTTGGTTACCTACGTGACCAAAAACCCTGCGGGACACCAAGGATTTATCGCCAGCTATGAAGGTAGTAGACGTATAGACGTCGTGACGTCATAAGCTGGTATCGCAAATGAAACAACGAAACACTAGTTGGAAATGGTAACATTTACATGTATTTAAAAAATAAATGAGCGACAGATTTTGAAAATTTAAAAACAGTTGCACCCTTTGCTTCCCCTTTTGAATACCAGCTTATGACGTCACACAGTCAGCCATGATGGCTAAAATGATTTCACGTGATAAAACGCTAAAACTAATTTCTAGCCGTGTGTCGAGGCGAGCTTGACTTGGAAACGGGGGGACACCTGGAGTCGCCCAACTTTCCCGAGGACTACCATTCCAACAAGGAGTGCGTTTGGACGCTGACCGTTCCGTCCGACTACCAAGTGGCCCTCAAATTCCAGTCGTTCCAGATCGAGAAGCACGACAATTGCGTCTACGATTACGTCGAGGTGCGCGACGGACTCACCATGGAAAGTCCGTTGATCGGCGTGTTCTGCGGATACGAGTTGCCGCCCGATATCCGATCAACGTCCAGTCATCTGCTGGTCAAGTTCGTGTCGGACGGATCCATCCAGAAGCCCGGCTTCTCGGCCACCTTCATGAAGGAGTTCGACGAGTGCGGCCAGACGGACCACGGATGCGCCCAGGAATGCGTCAACACGTTGGGCTCGTACGAATGCGCCTGTCGCATCGGCTACGAGCTCCACTCGGACGGCAAAAATTGCGAGGGTAATTATCGCAGGCAATTACTTTTTCCAATTATCAGCGTGTGGTTGCAGATGCCTGCGGCGGCATTTTCAATACGGTCAACGGCACCATCACCTCGCCCTCGTTCCCCGACACTTATCCGGCCAACAAGAACTGCGTGTGGGAGGTTAATGCGCCGCCGCAGTACCGCATAACCCTCAACTTCACGCACTTTGAACTGGAGGGCAATAATTTGCTACAGCAGCAGTGCGATTACGATCGCATCGAGGTCTACAGCAAGACGAGCGACGAGCGCTTCATTAGGCACGGATCCTATTGCGGCAGTAAACCGCCGCCCGCGATTACTTCCGTCAGCAATTCGCTCAGAATTAACTTTAGCTCGGACTCCAGCATGCAGAAGAGCGGCTTCGCCGCTATCTTCTACACAGGTACTGTTTTTTTTTGGAACTCTTAGTGTATTTGCATGTCTAAATTAATTGTTTACACACTCTGTTGCGTGCGTCAAGTTGTCGTTCATGCATGCAAATTTTATTGTAATTTTTGCGCTTGAGAGTTAATCTTTCTTCAAGTATTTTTAAAGTGTATGGAAAATTATTTTCTTAATTTTTAAAATATCCTAATTTTTTTACGGGTTTTTGAAATTTAAATTGGAAAATATTCCGCGAACTCATTTTAGCCATCATAGCCGACTGGGTGACGCCATAAGCTGGTATCCAAAGACGAAGCAAATGATGCTACTTGTTTTTAAATTTTCCAATTCAGTCACTCATTTATTTTTAAAATAAATTCAGGGATGGATAGTTTAATGATAAATGCATCTAAATGTTAGCATTTCTATATGTAGTGTTTCGTTTGCGATACCAGCTTATGACGTCACGACCTCTAATTCGTGGCCTCGCCCGCTTGACTAATACCATGCATGTTCTCTCTTGAATTATCTTTTATCAATTTAAATAAAAAGTGATAAAAATACGATTCAGACTTGGACGAATGCGCCACAAACAACGGAGGCTGCCAACACGAATGCACCAACACTTTGGGCTCGTTCCAATGCTCGTGCCACAACGGCTTCATGTTGCACGAGAACAAAAGGGATTGCAAAGAGGGCGGCTGCAAGTACGAAGTAATAGCGCCCTTCGGCGAGCTGTCCAGCCCCAATTACCCCGACCTGTATCCGTCCCGCAAGGATTGCGTGTGGAAATTCACGACCACTCCGGGCCACCGCATCAAAATCATGTTCATGGCCTTCGACATGGAGCCGCATCAGGAGTGCTCGTACGACCACATAGTCTTCTACGACGGCGACTCTACGGAGGCGCACACTTTGGGCCGCTTCTGCGGGTCTAAGGTGCCGCATCCGATCGTCGCGTCCGGCAACCAGATGTATTTGGTCTTCAAGTCGGACCAAAGTGTTCAGAGAAAGGGCTTCTTGGCGACGCACTCGACGGTGTGCGGCGGACATTTGATGGCCACGTTAGACAGGAAGCACTTTTACTCGCACTCGAAATTCGGCACAGCCGCTTATGACGACCGAGCCGACTGCGAATGGACCCTGGAGGCCCAGCCGGGGTACAATGTGCACCTGATGTTCATCATGTTTGACTTGGAAGAGGAAAAGGAGTGCGAGTACGATTACGTCGAGATATTCAACGGGCTTGATTCGAGCGGGGCGTCCTTTGGGAGATTCTGCGGGCATAAAGTGAGTCCTGTTTAGTTTTGCTGTAATTGCTACTAATTTATGGTTCATTGCTTGTAGAAGCCATCCGATATTATCTCCACCCACGAGGCCCTTTTGATCCGCTTCAAAACTGATGATTCGGTTACAAATAAAGGCTTCACCCTTGCTTACGAAGCCCTTGAACCCTATGACAGTGACGAGGACATGTAATTAGTGTTATCGTATGCGTACTATTTTTTTCTTCTCGTTTTACTACTGATCTCGAATGAAACTGAAGGAAGCAGAATTGCTCAACTGTCGTTGATAGATAACAATCTTCTATCATGTAAATATTTTTTTTAAATATTTATTTTTAGTAATTTTATTTCATACGGAATATTTTTAGTGTAGTACATATTGTTTTGTATATTAGGCTTTCTAATAATATGATATTGTATTGTGATAGGTAAGCCCTTCAATATACATATATGCATTTTTCAACTCTTTCTAGGTTCATCTACTTTCAATAATAAATAAATAAGTGCGTAAAAGCATTTCATGCAAATGTAGGTATGTCCGTAACATAAACATAAATATACTCGTACATAACACACCAATGAAATATTTTATTGATTTTTCAATTGTTGCATTATTGCGTCAAGCTGCAGAAGGCCATCATTATATGCAACTTCATCTGAGGACCCAGAAAGATTGACCCTGCGCCTTTGAAATCAATTTATATGTGTCCATAACCTTATGAAGACCAAGAAAAAGGTATTATCGCCAACACTAGAATGATTTTCTCTTATTTCTTGAACGTTTTTTGCAAGCTTTTTCGACAAATTTTCTGATTAAATTTAATATAACAAAATTAGGATTGCAGGAGGTAAGTTTGCTAGTGGTATTTAGCTCAAAAACATTCATATTTTCTGCTTAGGGCTGCAGAAAGTAGCCTTATGCCCAGAGACAATGGACACAGTGGGCATCATTGCCAGCAGCATCATCTGAAGACCCAAAAAGATTCCAATACTTATTTGAAGCATTGTTTCATGTTCAATTGCAGCCTAGAGCGTGCCACCTTAGTTTTTTGAGGCGAGGAATCGATTTCTGCAAGAATTAGAGCCCAAAATGGTCTATTTTTCGAAATAGAAGCAAATTTTGATTCATATTTTGGCATTTTAATTGCTGGTCATGGAGACCATGGATCCGGGTCTGGCTGGTCTGGATCGCTGAAATAAATCATTTGCATTCATTTTCCTAAAGCTCGAGCGGATTCCTGGCCAATTAGCATCAAAAACAACTAATTAAAAAAATTAATTTTTGTGGTTACTTTATTCTTTTGTTTTTTATTTATTTTCATGTTGCCAATGTTTACCGCTGGAGGGCGTCCTAAATTTTTGCTCAGAAAATTAATTAAATTACGCTGATTGCATTGATTAAACCAGTATATTCAATATTCTGGGTTAATTTCATGTCTAAATTAATTTAATTTAATTTAAAATAGTCATTCGTTTAACTTTTTCCAAAAATTTCTAGAAAAAAATCGCGTCGAAAGTTAGCGGTCGAACCCGATGACTCATCGTCAAAGCGGTCGGACGAGCAGCAAGTACCGGCCATAGTCCCTGGAGAACTGGTACAGCGAGGAACTCTCGTCAAAAAAGTTAGAATTAATTATTGAAATAGCCACCATAAAATTACAAAAATAGTTGCAAATGTGAGTTTTAAGTGTCCCAAGACGATCGAGCACATAAAAAAATGGGAAATTCGACGGATTTTTGGAGATTAAGCGGCGCCTACAAGTGCCGTTGTCTGGTAGCTTAGTCGGTCTTGATACGTCGAGGCGCCGACCATCTCGTTCGCAACGAACCGGTTTCGCGCGCAGCCATTAGCACGAAGGTAAACAAACCCTTCATTCAGTTGTTTCTTTTTCGATTTTTTATTAAATTTTAATAACATTTCGGTGCGAATGATTAAATTTATAATAATTTTGCGACTTATTAAACACAAAATGCTGTAGGGTCTGGAAATTCTTTTGGAAATTGAAGACCACTCAACTAGTTTTGTCTTCTTGAAATGGTAATGGGAATCAGGATATTGTGCAGTTACTGAACATGGACTGGCGTCTGAAGGGCTTTAAAGGATAAAAACTGTCGAAACTTATGGAAACNTTTTTTTTGAGCTTAAATAAGTGTCGTGTAATTAAATTTCCTGGCGAACAAAATTTATTTTGCTATATTCGCTAAATTTTTAATTACAAAATAATAATGTAGGATGGACTTGGCAAAATATTTGGATTTTGGATGTCGCGTGACGTCACTCGTCTTCGTGGGAATCTACGGGATGTTGGAGCCTCTGTCTTTTGGAAATTGATCTTCAAAACTTCTGGTTTCAGTGGTACGCACTTTTGATGCTCTGTTCTTAGAATTATAAAAAGTGTAAGTTCTTAAGAATATAATATTTCATTATTTAAATTTTGCCAGTCATCGAGAAGAACAGTGTTATTTAAAAAAAAAACCACTTTTTCTTAAATATGCCCGCGTTAGATCGCGAGACCATCGAGTCTTAAACCTTTTAGGGCAGTCTCGATTTTTTTGATAATTAACTTAATTTCACTTTCCCATTCATTGGTTTCGGGAGCTTTTATGATAAAATACTTTATGTTTCGAATATGCCATCGTGCATCACGGGAGTGACTATAAAAAAATTTTCATTCGATTTCCGCTAAATACTTGTGCCTTTAGCCCCGGACGAACGGACTGGAAGACGGTGGATATCAACCCCTTCAAGGACTCATGGAACTACTGTTCAAAATCTTTGTTATTATTGCTGAAAGTTCCACAAACTTCTCAAGGTAAGCAAATAGCGGGCGTGCCGCGAAATGTAACATAACCCCTTCTGGATCTTAAATTTTTTTGGGCCGAAGTTTACTTTGTGCTTCAATGTCATTAGCTTGAATAAAGTAAAGTCGCGATTAGTTAGTACTTAGGGACAATTTAGTTTTTCGTCTGGACTCAACTTGAGATCAGCAGGAAGTTCATGTTTGCAGTTAGGGTCCGAATTAGAACCATTATATTTATTTGCTCAGGATTTTCTTTGCTTGGAGCCATCCGTTTTGAAAAAAATCGAAGAAAATTCTCACCGAACCGTTAAAATTTATGTTATGTCCGTTCGTGAATCTTAGTACAAATTGTTCTGTAGTTCACATTGGCGAATTAAGTTTCTGTACTGTCAATCCTAAAAGGTAAACCCGAAGTATAGATTAGGAATTATGAATGTCACGACCAAGAATTAAGATTTGATATCAAATGTAGACGCAACCAAGTATAAATGGCCAGAAACAAAATGCAAAGGAATATAATATATTTAAAAAAAAATTAATACTATCGTTTTCGCTAAGTAATAAAATGGGGTATTTATAATTGCACTAAAAAAAAGAATCCGCTTTGGACTTGCGCACTTTTAAACGATAACTTTTCACTTCAGAAATGGTAGGTGTGCACTCCAAAATGCATAGTAAAATAAAATTTCGGTGGGCTTGCCGTGGTCCTGTTACCTTGATTATCTATCAGGGGTATTTTTAGTGAAAAGAATGAGGACAAGAACGCGAGCGAAGCGACCGTCCCTTGGACGACCCCCTATGAAGTCTTGACCGGTGATTGAGTGCAAATTTTCCGTTTTAAAGTGCAAACCTACCGTTTCCAAAGTGTGAAGCTTCCGTTTTAAAGTCCAAACATACGTCTTAAAGTGCCAAAAAATCGCACCCATGGCTAAAGTCACTTTCGCGGTAATATAACACACTCCTTCCATCTCAAAATGAGTGACATGACAAACAGGAGGCGTATTGGAAAAGTTAAACATTTCAAAATTGTCATTATTAAAGAAAGGAGAATAATAGTTTGGCTTTAAAATAAAAGGAAACGGCCTTAACAAAATGAAAAAGTATAAAATTGAAATCTTCATTCAATTGCTTAAATCGTGCGTCAACTAACTGCTTTTTATGCAAAGTTTTTTGGTCGTATACTTTTGGCACACAATCTGAAGATTTGATTTTAATATAAGTATCTAATTGTATATCGAGCAACACACTAGTAAACTGATAAAGATTTGGATGGGGTGAATAAAATGAGGAATTATATTTCGCATGCAATGATTCGCACCCGTCAGTGGTCCTATTCAATTCTGCCGACTTGCGGGCCCACATTTTTGGTGGAAATGTCGAATGTTCCAATTTCGTAGAAGACATATTAAACTAGATAATTAGGGGATTAGTGCAAAGAGTGCAAAGCGAAGATAATCCGCCGGAGCGAAGTCACAGGCAGGCGGGAGCGAAATCACATGCCTGCAATTCTACCTGCATATTTTGGGAGCGAAATGGTCAAGTCCCCTTTAAGGAGATCTGGTCAAGCTTAGAGGTAATTAGGTGAATTAACAATGTATCCCAAGTGATTGCTAATGAC
>JARJDY010007175.1:0-38687 GCA_030264615.1 Cypha longicornis
CCACGTGAGAGTCGGTCGATGCCAAGCAAATAATTAAACACGGCTTCACGCGGCAGGGATTAATTTTTAAAAGGTATGCCGTTTAATTATGTGGTGCGGTAGTTCAGTTGGTTAGAATGACAGAATTTCATCGCGCAAAAAAAAGTAAATCAATGGAAGTCGCTACTATCAATCAGCAGCCGTTAAGTGATGAAGAATTAGATATTATCGATGAAATTTTAAGTCGCTTTTATCAACGAGATGGCATGAGCCTAGAAGGAATGGATGGGCTATTCGCAGCAATTATCTGTTCAGGTATTAAATCAATCAGTATCCTGCAATGCGTTCCTGCTTTGTTGGGTGTAGAATCTCCTAGCGAAAAAGATTTTTCTGATCAGCAAGAATTCCAACTTTTTTTAGAATGCTTAAAACAGCATTGGCAATATACTGAAGCTCAATTAGCGTCAGGAAGGCTATTTTTACCCCTACTGTATGTTAATCAAAAAGATCTACCATTAGGCAATGATTGGGCGGCTGGATTTTTGTATGGGGCAAGTCTTTGTGAGGACGAGCGTTGGGATGAACTCATGCGTGATCGTGAATATGAAGAGGTTACTTACCCTATTTTGTCATTAGTGATGGAGAATAACCCTGATCCAACACTTCATCCTTTTAATAAACCGATTGGGCCGCGTAAACGCAAGCAGCTGCCTAAAGAAATTTCTCATAGTGTTACACTGATTTATAATTATTTTAATCCTTACCGACATAAGACTGGATCCAGTCCAAGCTTACTTGAAGCTTGCCAGCATACTTTTCGAAAAATTGAGAGCGATGATCTCTGCCCTTGTGGTTCAGGCTTTATCTATAGACAGTGTTGTAGCGTTAAGCAGACCTTGCATTGATTGAAAATTGACTTTTTTGTAAACTTCTATGAACTGAATGCTTTTAATACTTGCCATCTACCTGTAAAGGGAGGAGAGCATTTATGCAGCGTGCTGAACCCTGGTGCTGCGCATTACAGGGGCAGCACCTAATAGAAGCTTCGGCGGGTACTGGAAAAACCTTTACAGTTGTTACTATTTATCTACGTCTGTTGTTAGGCTTAGATAAGCCTGAACGTCGCCCCCTTAGGGTTGATCAAATCTTAGTTGTCACCTTTACGGAAGCTGCCACGCAAGAG
Source organism: Cypha longicornis (assembly GCA_030264615.1). Classification (NCBI taxonomy): domain Eukaryota; kingdom Metazoa; phylum Arthropoda; class Insecta; order Coleoptera; family Staphylinidae; genus Cypha; species Cypha longicornis. The sequence goes on from JARJDY010007175.1 coordinate 1,163, forward strand.
CTCCGAGAACGTGTCCGTCAACGTATACGCCAACTTCAATATTTGTGTAATCAAAATCACAGTTTGAGAGATGATGACGCTTTGAAGCAGCTGTGGGCTACCATCGATAAGCCGAAAGTTGCTGCCAGTTATTTAGCGGCTGCCGAGCGGCAAATGGATGAAGCGGCGATTATGACCATTCACGCCTTTTGTCAGCGGATATTAATTCAGCAGGCTATTGACGCCAGAACCTTTCTAAATCAGCAATTGGTAACCCAGGAACAGCCGTTGCAACAGCAGGTGGTTGCTGACTATTGGCGACGGCATTTTTACTCTGTGCCTCCTTCACTAGCGCGGGTAATTCAGCAGGAATGGGCAGAGCCGAAAGTGCTATTTAGCGAATTAGCGCAATACCTAACAGGGGATCTGCCAAAACTGCTAACTTATACCACGCCGATGGAAACGCTGTTGGCTCGTCACCACCGGTTAATTGCGGCCATTGATGGGGTAAAGCAGCAATGGAGGCAGTTAACCACTCCAGCAGCAGAGTTGCTCGATCAAATTGCACTCAATAAACAGCGTTACCCAACCCGCTACCGCTCACGCTGGCTTCAGGAAATTGATGATTGGGTTCAGCAAGCGACGGAAGATTATCAGCTCCCTGATGTATTATCACGCTTTCGTTACTCGGTACTCGCTCAGGCTACATTGAGTGGGGAACCCCCTCAGCACCCTTTATTTCAAGCAATTGATACGCTTTATTCATTGCCTTTGACGCTGAAAGATTTGGTAATTGCTCAAGCTCTTCCCGAGATCCGCCAAACGCTAGCTCACCATAAACAACAACGAGCTGAAGTCACTTTTGATGATTTATTAAGCCAACTGGATACAGCACTGCAACAGACCGGTGGCCATCGACTAGCAGCGACTATTCGTCAACGCTACCCAGCTGCACTAATCGATGAATTCCAAGATACTGATCCCATGCAATATCGCATTTTTCAGACAGTCTACGAGCACCATCCGGAAACCCTATTACTGTTAATTGGTGATCCTAAGCAAGCCATCTATGCTTTCCGAGGGGCTGATATTTTTACCTACATGCAGGTACGGCGTATTGTTGAGAGTCATTATACCTTACAGATAAATTGGCGTTCTGGTCGATCGCTGGTTAATGCTGTTAATCAGCTGTTTCAACAGGCACCCGCCCCCTTTGTTTTTGATCAGGATATCCCCTTCTCTACGCTACAAACACCAGATTCATCGGCACAAACTCATTTCATCATTCAGGAGAAAGTGCAAGCTGCTTTGCAGTTTCACTATTGCGACCAGCTGATGTCGTTGCAACAGTATGGTGAAACTTTAGCAACCTGGTGTGCCTCTGAGATCAGCACTTGGTTAGCTTTTGGGCAGCAGCACCAAGCATTACTAGTTCGAGGGACTCAATCACGACCGGTAGAAGCCAGTGATATTGCTGTTTTAGTCCGTACTGCTGATGAAGCGCTGCTGATTCGGCGTGCTTTAGGGGCACTATCGATCCCTTCAGTTTATCTTTCAGAGCAGCAAAGTGTATTTGCAACCTCTGAAGCTCAAGAACTGTTTCGCTGGCTACAGGTATTATCCTATCCGATCTCTCCAGAATCTCTCTTACCATTGCTCGCAGGATCATTATTGATGTTAGATGCCAATACCATAGAGCAGCTACATCAGGAAAATAATCAGTGGGACGCTATTTTAGATGAGTTTGCTGACTACCAGCAGTTATGGTACCAAATGGCCCCGCTGCCATTGCTGCAACGCTTGTTGTTTCGTCGCCAATTGCCCGAGAAATTATTAACTTTGCCTGACGGCGAGCGGCGTTTAACTGATTTACGCCATCTGGGTGAGTTATTACAAGAGGCATCACGACGGCTGGCAACACCTCAAGCATTGTTACGTTGGTTTAGTCAGCAGATTGCCCATCCCAATCGCGCAGCGGAAAATCATCCATTGCGTTTAGAAAGTGACCGGCATTTGGTGAAGATTATCACTATCCATAAATCCAAGGGATTGGAATACCCTTTAGTTTGGCTGCCTTTTCCCTGTGCCTTTCGTCAGCAAAAGTGTGTTTACTACCATGATCGGCAATCTTATCAAGCCATCTTAGATTTACGCGGTACATTGCCAGCTCAGCAATGGGCGGAACAAGAACAATTAGCGGAATCAGTTCGTCTGCTTTATGTGGCGCTAACGCGCGCAGTTTTTCATTGTAGTGTAGGTGTTGCTCCGGTTGTATCGGGTAGAACTCGGAAAGCTACAACCACTGATCTGCATCACAGTGCGCTGGGCTACTTGTTACAGCGAGGAGAAGCAGGTGATCAGCAGCGTCTACAGCAAGCATTAGAGGCCTTACAATCACCAGAGATCAAAGTATCCCTGGTGGAAAACAGCAATCGCTCGCAAGCATTGTATAGGGCAGAGACTGAGCGAAAACAGGTGCTCCAAGCTCGCGTTTTTAAACAGCCATTACGATCATATTGGCAGATCAGCAGTTACTCTGCTTTAAGAAACCAGCATGCTGAAAGAGCTACCGGAAACTCTCCATTGCTTTTTTTAAATTCAACGGAAGTCAACGCATTATTAGAGAATCCAGAGCATTTAGAGGCATACCAGTTTCCAAGGGGCGCTGAAGCAGGGACTATCTTACATAACTTATTACAGCAACTGGATTTTACTCAGCCGATTCAATTGAATTGGCTCGAGGAGCAGTTGGAGCAGCAGGGGTTAGATAGTCGGTGGAGTCGATTACTGCAGCAGTGGTTAGCACAGATTTTGCGAACACCTTTGATGGCTGAAGGCCCTTGTTTACGTCAAATAACATTAGCTCAAAGATGCTGTGAGATGCAGTTTTATCTACCGGTAGAAAGTCGATTGGAGGCTTCATCACTGGATACTCTTATGAGGAAGTATGATCCCTTATCACGGAAAGCCAGCACTTTACACTTTACCAAGATATATGGAATGTTGCAGGGCAGTATTGATTTGGTGTTTTGTTGGCAAGGACGCTATTACTTGCTGGATTATAAGTCAAATTGGTTAGGAGAGAGTGCTAGTTCCTATACACGCTCTGCTTTGGTAGCAGCAATGGTAGAGCATCGATATGATTTACAGTATCAGCTTTATACGGTAGCACTGCATCGTTATTTGTGTCAACGGTGCCCTAATTATCAGTATGCCAGCCATTTCGGTGGGGTTTTTTACCTATTTTTACGGGGTATGAATGACCAAGGTGGTGGTGTATTTTTCCATAAACCAGCGGTAGAATTAATCGATGCCTTGAATTGTCAACTGGCCAGTTGAAAGTCAACCCATGTTACTAACCCTATTAAAACAGGCCGAAACGCTAGGCGCATTGCGTCCCATTGATTATCACTTTGCGCGTTGGATTGCTCCCCAGGGGCCAGTAGCAGTCGCCGCAGCTCTATTAAGTTATGAAAGTCATTTAGGGCACATTTGTTTACCCTTACAGTGGTTAAGCCAGCCTGAACAATGGTTCGAAGGCGGTTATGCATCGTTAGCTAATCAAATTTGGCAGCAATTACAGCAACCCAATTTAGAGACTTGGGAAAAATGTCTGCAATCTAGCGATGCAGTCGGCGATGGGCAAACTGCCACTCCACTGGTTTTAGAGAATCAGCATCTCTATCACCATCGATGGTGGCATGACGAGTGCAGCTTGGCGCGATTTTTTCAAGCAACTCAGCTGGCAAAAGCTCCTAATCAGCATCGATTACAGAAATTATTAACGCAGCTATTTGCTGATGGTAGCGACGTTGATGAAATTAATTGGCAGAAGGTAGCGGTTGCCGTGGCCTTAACTCGCAAAATCGCGCTGATAGTGGGTGGCCCAGGCAGTGGAAAAACGACAACGGTTGCCCGTCTCCTAGCCACCTATTTATTGCTGCATTCTATCGATTCTGCCAACAAAGAGAGCTCTGAAAGTCGACAACCCCGGTTACGTATCCAGCTGGCAGCGGCAACGGGTAAGGCTGCTGCACGATTGGTTGAGGCTTTAACTCAAGCAAAGCATAGTTTACCCCTCGATGTAGCCCTGCTGGCAGAGTTTCCAACGGAAGCAATAACACTACATCGGCTCTTAGGGGCTCGAAACAATGAGTATCGCTGGCGTTATCATCGAGATAACCGATTATCACTCGATTTATTGATTATCGATGAATTTTCGTTGGTCTCCTTTCCGCTGATGGCACGTCTAATAGAGGCATTACCCTCCGATACCCGTTTAATTTTGCTAGGCGACAGCGATCAACTGCCTGCGGTTGAATCAGGAGCTCTGCTAAGGGATTTGGTCGAGTCAGCGATATCTGGTTACAGTCCACCAAGGATTGCTGAACTCAATCAACTAACCGGTTATTCACTGCCAGCGAGAAAGGTCAAGAGCAGTGGCTTAAATGATGCGCTCTGCCAATTAGTTACCCATTATCGTTTTTCAGCCGACTCCGCCTTAGATTGCTTGGCTGTTTCAATACGGCGGGGGGAGGAAGAAACGTTTTTAGCAACGCTACAAAACGCTTCATCTGTGATAGTTTGGCATGAGTCATTGCCATCAATAGAGCAAGCGATTGAGCAGGCCTGCGTGCAGGGTTACCGGGACTACCTGGAACAGGCAAAACAGCGTGTGGAGCCACAGCAAGTTCTGGCTAAATTTTTTGAATTTCAATTACTGTGTGCGTTAGCTGAAGGACCTTTTGGGGTAAGCGGACTAAACCAGCGCGTTGAACAAGCATTGCAGCAAGCAGGTTTAATTACACGGTCATTAGCTAGCCCTTGGTATTGTGGGCGTCCTATCTTAATTACCAGTAACCAAGCTGCCTTAGGGTTAGCCAATGGGGATATAGGGGTTACTCTGTTTAATGCCCAGGGAAAATTAGCGGTCTACTTCAGTGGGAATGATGGTTCTGTTATCGCAATCGATCCACGTCGGTTGACAGCACACCAGACAACCTATGCATTAACCGTTCATAAAGCTCAGGGCTCGGAGAGTTTGCGAGTTTTATTACTATTGCCGCCAAGCCATACTCCTTTACTGACTCGAGAATTATTGTATACGGCAGTAACCCGTGCTAAAAAGCAGCTGATTTTATGTGCCGATAAATTAGTATTGCAAGCCATGTTGAAGTCGCGGTGCCAGCGCTATAGTCAGTTGCCGAAACGGCTTTCAACCATTTTACCTGTAGAAAGTGACTTATCCAGAGAAATAGTTTAGTCTAAATTGATTATTTTTTAATCAATACAGCCAAAAAGTCGCTTAATTCATTGAATTTTTTTAATTTTTTAGGTATCCTATGCAAGTCTCAGCAAAGCAAGTTCTGCTTTCATTATACTCGGTTAATTGTTAAAATTTTAGCCTATAAGTTGCATAAGAGTTTTATTAGGTAGATAAGTACATCCGAAATGTTTGCTGATTTTTGCAAAGTGACTGCTAAAAGACTATGCTTTTATTGAGTGCTCGGTATTACTTAGCTTGAACCGCTGCTCAAACAGCGGCATGCTGTGTGATTTCTTAAGATACAATCTCTGTAAACCTGTTGGACCATTAACTTGACTATGAAACCTATCCAAACCGCTGAATCGCCTTTTGGGAAAATGAGGTCACTGCTGTTTCCGATTCATTTTTATGAATTGAAGAAATTTTTGCCAATGTTTCTCATGTTCTTTTTTATCTCTTTCAACTACAGCATTATGCGCAATACAAAGGATGCGTTATTGGTTGGCGCTGCACAAACAAGCGGTGCTGAGATACTCCCTTATATTAAATTTTGGGGAGTCACACCGGCAGCTATCCTATTTATTATTGCTTACTCAAAATTGAGTAATTTAGTCAATAAACCTACACTATTTTACATAGCCATATCATTCTTTATCGGTTTTTTTTCACTGTTTGCCTTAGTTCTTTATCCTAATCACCAGTTGTTACATCCGGTAGAGTTATCCGTTGCCTTTTTACCACAAGGCTTTACCGAAGTTATTAGATTGTGGTCATTTTCATTATTCTATATTTTTTCCGAGCTTTGGGGTAGTGTCGCGCTTTCTTTGCTATTTTGGCAATTTGCTAACCAAATTACTAAAGTCAATGAAGCTAAACGTTTTTATGCATTGTTTGGTATTGGGGCCAACTTAGCTTTAGTGGTTGCTGGAGATACCATTGGTAAATTATCTAAAATAGCCAAGGTTCAGCTTTTAAACGAAGAAGCTGCTATGGCATTTAATATTAAGCATTTGTCTGTTTTTTTTGTATTATCTTCCTTAGCTATTATTGCAATATATTGGTGGATTAATCGTTGTATTTTAACGGATACTCGTTTTTATGATCCTGCATTATTAAAACAAAAAGGTAAAAAATTGAAATTGGGGTTATTAGATAGCATTAAGATGCTGATGAAGTCCCGTTATCTGATTTGTATTGCCTTATTGGTGATTTGCTATGGAATTAGTATCAACTTAATCGAAGTTGTCTGGAAGAGTTATCTAAAAGTACAGTATCCTAATAAAGCTGATTACCTGAATTTTATGGGGATTTATAGTAAATATTTAGGTTGGACTACCATCGCAATGATGCTATTCATTGCTGGGAATGTCATTCGTAAATTTGGTTGGACAATTGCCGCTTTAGTTACTCCTGTGGCTATTTTTGTTTTAGGATTAGCTTTCTTCAATTTGATTATTTTTGAAGAAAGTTTTAAGCCCTGGCTAAGCAATTTTAATATTTTATGGTTGGCTGTATTGTTTGGCACTGTTCAGAATATTTTAAGCAAAGCAGCCAAATATTCTCTGTTTGATCCTACCAAAGAAATGGCTTATATTCCCTTAGATGAAGAATCGAAGGTCAAAGGTAAAGCTGCTATCGATGTTGTAGGAGCTCGCTTCGGTAAAGCAGGCGGCTCAATTATCTACCAGCTTCTGTTACTGTTAGGTTCTATTAGCTTTGTTCTTCCTTATATTGAGGTTATATTTGTTGTCTGTATGATTCTCTGGATTTGGTCAGCGACTGATCTAGGGCGCTCATTTTCTAAAATCACACAAAAAAATGATGCTAAAGAAAAAGAGGGTAGAAAATCCTGTGCTTACTAATAGCTGATCCTTGATAAAAACCCCGCCTAACGGCGGGTTTTTTTATGGATTCTCGTGGACTGTTCTGTTACTAAATCCAGATCCGCTGAGATCCATATCTCGGTTAAATTTATTTTCAACCTCTAGACGGTATCACTTAATAGCTTCATCCAGCATAAGCAACCTAAACAAAAAATTTAAAGTTTTTCGACTATATTATTTTTTTAAAAAATTTTACAAACATCTGCATTAAATTTTTCATAAATTCCATTATTTTTTCAATGCTTGATTTTTCCATATTTTCTTTAACAAATGATGTTCTTGGTCTATTAATGTTTTTATTGGATAATTGATTAGAGGGGGCTATATTTTTTTCTTGATTAAAATTATCATTTGTTTTTTCTGTGGACAATTTTAGAACTTCTTCTGTAGGAATATCGTTTTTTTTAGTATAATTTTCATCTATATTATTTTCTCGAATGGGATTTTCATAGGTATTATCTATTAAGTTTATGGATTCTTCTAGAGTTGATTCTTCAATCTCTTTAAGTTTTTTATTTAAAGTATTATCGAGTACTTGATTTCTCTCATAGAGATATCTGTTATTTATATTTTTTTGATGTAACCGTTTTAATCTGTGAAAAAGCTCTGCTCCTTTGAATTGATCATTATTTATAATCGTATCTAGTTTTTTAGAAATTTCTATAATAATATAAAGTTGTGATTCACAGTTAAAGCTATAGGGTTGAAAATAATTATCATTATTTTTGTTGGATTCATTTTCTAGTAGGGTAAACAGTGTTTCGACAATTTCTTCATCTGTGAGTGAAGGCTTTTGGTTTAAAAGATTATTGGTTAATTCTATTGTGTTTGTTAACCTAATATTTGCTATTTTTTTTCCTTTGAAGAAATCTAACGCCAGATTAAAATGATTGGAATGATGATTAATTTTACTTTTAATTATCTCATTATCATGATCAAATATTTTTTTTTTAATTGATTGAATTCTTCTGATTTTTCCTTAATAGACATTGAAGGATCTAGTTGGATTTTTTTTAAAATGTTTTCTAATAAAACAGCTCTTATTTTTTTGATATTATCGGTGATAGGATCTTGTTTATTATCTATGGTTAAGTTCAAAAATTTATCTAAGTATGTTAACGATTCATCTAATAAAATTTCTGGTGTAGAAGATTCTAACTGCTGTTTTAATTGAATGAATCTCTTAAAGTCATTATGTTCTTTTTTAAATTTATTATCTTCTGGATATTTTCTAACTCTAGTGCTTAGGTTTTTTATGTGTAATTCACCTATATTTTCAATGATTTCTTCCCCTGCTCTTGTGAAGAGCAGTTCTGGCTGCTTAAGGGTATCCAGTAAGTCATTCATAAGTTTTACTTGAGCTTCACTGCTTAAGCTATTCTTCTTATTAGATGTTCTATCAGGATTTACTTCTAACAATTGATATAAGAAAACAGCACGATCGATGGGTGTAAATTTGAAAGAATTTTTAGGAGAGTCGTTAAATGAATTTTCAAAATTAATTAATAATTCTTGAGCTTTAGAGTATGGAATTTTTCTGCTAGAATCTTGATTGTAAATTTCTCCAAAAAAAGCTTTTCTGATCTCTTTTTTATCTTGATAAGATGTTTCACTCTGAGAGTAATTGATTTCTTTAGATGGAGCTATATTTTTTCTCCAATGCCTTAAGTTATTTATAATACTTTTTTCTGTCATTTGCAATGAGGGTACAAAATCACTATGTATATTATTTACATTTAAATTACTCTGAGTTTTTTTAATGTTAACATTGGCTACATTGTCAATTTTTTCAGTATTAGTTATCTCTGTACTTATAGGAAACTTAATGCTATTATTGGGTGGTGAAACCATGATTTTTCTCCACTATTCGAGTATTTTCACAAGCGAAATATCAAATGTGAAAATAATTTATACGTAGCATTTTATTGATTTTCAGTTGGGTAAATATTATTTTTTGTTGTCAGCTGTCTTGTGTCAACCTTTGTTTAGAATGTCTAATTTTTAACAGGCGTTACATCACCAATAAGAAAACACTACCCTTGACCTTTTAGCTATTCTTTTTAAAATAGTTGATATCATAAATTGCTTTCTTGGATCTAGCTAAGCATTGGGACAGGTATTCGTGTGGAGCAGAGATGTCAAAATTTACCAAGTGTTTCGGCAACTGAAGCTTTTGGAAGCGCCGTTGCACGGGCTTGTCAGAAAATGACAATTTTCTATTTAGTAGGCGAGTTGGGTACCGGTAAGACCACCTGGTGTCGAGGCTTTTTGTCGGCTTTAGGCTATACGGGTGCTGTTAAAAGTCCTACTTATACATTAGTAGAACCTTATCGATTATGCCGCTGGCAGGTGTATCATTGGGATCTTTATCGATTAAATAACCCGGAAGAGCTCGAGACTGTGGGTATCCGTGATTATCAACAGCAAGAAAATAGTTTGCAGTTAATTGAATGGCCTGGACACGGCGTTGGTTGGTTGCCACTTGCTGATGTAGAGATACAATTGCTTTATTCTCTCACCGGGCGCCAGGCAATTTTGCAAGCATGCTCATTAACCGGGCAGCAGTTATTTAGACGCCTGGAAAATGCTTAAGCAACGGCGTTATGGGTCCTGCAATTATTTCAGCTATTTTCTCTGGCTATGTTTAGTAATACCAAGCCCTGTTAGTGCTAGTAGCACAATAAAAAACCATAAGAAACCGGCTGTCGTTACCAAGATCAAGGCGGTTCCTCCTGCAAAGCCAGCTTTATCTGCTAAAAAAAATCGAGTGAAACAGGAGAACGATAAACGGCTGGCTCTCGTTAAATCACTCTCAGTTAAAAAAATTGTCGTGGCTATTGACGCTGGACACGGCGGTAAAGATCCTGGAGCTGTCGGTCCTACTGGATTACAAGAGAAACAAGTGACTTTGGCGATTGCCCGTCGTTTAGCAGTACTGTTACTCCAAGATAAGCAATTTACACCAATATTGATCCGAACTCATGATCAGTTTATTCCTGTCGGTGAGCGCTCTACCCTAGCACGTCAACAACGAGCGCAACTATTGGTTTCTATCCATGCGGATGGTGCTATAAATCGTCAAGCTCGCGGTGCCTCAGTTTGGGTGCTCTCTAATCAACGTGCTCATCGTGTGGTTGGGCATTGGTTAACTCAATCGCAACCACTACCGTTATCGTTGAAAAAGATTATGCCAGCTGCGCAAAATTCGGGAGATTATCATGTACAGCATGCTTTATTAGATTTGCAATTTGGTTATTCCCAACAGGTTGGTTATCAGGTAGCCAGCTCGATATTGGGTGAATTATCTAGCATTACTCCTTTGCATAAGAGAACGCCAGAATACGCAAGCCTCGGGGTCCTACAGTCGTTGGATATCCCCTCACTCTTAGTAGAAAGTGGCTTCATCACTCATCCTATTGAAGAGCGCTTACTAAGGAAAACGCACCACCAACGACAAATTGCCCGGGCGATTTATCAGGGCATCAAACGCTACTATCAACTCTATCCTCCTTCTCAGCCCCCACCCATGCTTAAACAGCAGCTTGCTAACATCCCTAAGAAGTATCCTAAAGCCCCTGTCGTGGTCAAGGAGCATGTGGTTGAGGTGGGAGAGACGTTATTTGCTATTGCTCGCCGCTATCGGATAACTTGGTACTATTTGCAGCAGCATAACCGACTCACTAGCCATCAGCTGCGTGTCGGTCAACGCCTGAAAATTCCAGAAGCCACTCAGCTCGCTAAGCAGCAATAACAAATTTTACTGTTGATCCTGTTTAAAAAGGGGCGAACGCGGTCCGTAGAGTAGACCGTTTTTACCGCCAACGGCTAACAACCGGCAAGCAGTTATTCCGGCAATTTGGTGACTCTTGTTGGTTGAGGTGGCCATGACCTGCTTAACCACTGCTTTGACTAACACACCAATTGGGTTTAAGTCTACGGAGTTATCTTGTTCATTGCTATTCGCAGTCGCATTACCCGACCAGAGAACAGCTCCTGTCTTGAGATCGATCAGCTTAGCAGCAGCAGTTACACGGGTTACGCTGTCAATCAGTTGGAATTGCGTGCCGTAATCTTTGATTTGCAAATCTAGTAGTGCATCAGCTCCAAAGGTTTCCTGAATTTTTTTAGGATTAATGGTACGAATATCGTGAGCATTAGTGACACCATTTTGCCGAAAGGTCTCTTCCACGACAGCAATTGGAAAGACATAGTAGCCCGCTTCGGCTAATGGATAGTTGATTTGTGTTAATAAGCTGGGTGCTGCATTAATATCAAGAGAATGATTCTCAGGGGTAATAACAATAATAGATTTGGGAAGATGATTTTTATAGTCGGTATAGTCCTGAAACCCAGTGGTTCCAGCACATCCAGTTAACAGCAACAGGATAACTAAGCACAAACTACTCATTATACTGCTCATAAACCGCTCCTAGACTGCTTTTTTAGCAAAAAATCCATAAATGCAGTAGCTTCAGGAAATGACTGTTTCTCTGCCTCAAATTGCTGCAGTGCTTTTCCAGTTTGCCCTAATTTGCTGTACAGCAAGCCCAGATGAGCATGTAGTCCAGGCGGTACCTTTTTTCCTTTAGCAGCAGCTTGTGCTACCACCTTTTCTAAGTTGGAAACCTGCTCAGCAAAAGAGCTTTTTTCTGGCTGATAATATTGATACAGAGTTTTTTCATATTGATCCCAACAGTAGAGCTGGGGTGGCGCGGAACTGCACGCGCCTAGTAGCAGTACTGCAGCCACTGGTCCTATTTTAAGGAAACCTGCCATAGTTTGTTATCCTGAAATTGGTTAATTAAAGTTGGGGCTGCCAAGCGCCACTTTCGATACCACTGACCAGTTGGTTGACGGCTTCACGAATAGCTAAATCTAAAACCTTACCATTTAGGGTAGAATCATAACTAGCAGTGCCGCCGAAGCCAATCACCTCGCGGTTGGAGAGTTTATACTCACCAGCACCTTGTACCGAATAGATGACTTCGGAAGTTTGCACATTAACCACATTTAAGCTAACTTTAGCATAGGCAACTTGTGATTTTCCGCGACCTAAAATCCCCCAAGCTTGGTGATCACCGACCTCTTTTCGACCAAACTCAGTGACATCTCCAGTGATTACGTAGCGAGCTCCCTTTAGTGTCTGTGCTTGACCTCTAATGTCTGCTTCGGCTTTCAGAGCCTGTAGATTATCTCTTTCCAGCACGTTGAAACGTCCTGTTTGTTGGAGATGGGTAATTAAAATAGTTTTTGATTGATTTCCTAAGCGATCAATGCCATCAGAGAAAATTCCTTGCAGATAGCTGGAACGATTATCAAATTGACCGACCGCAATGGCACTGCGGATACCTTGGTAGGCTGTTCCTGCTGAAATTACTTTTTTAGCTTCGATTGTTTGGGAAGTTTCCATAGCACAACCGTTAATCAGTAATGATGTTGCTATTATCAAGTGGGCAAACTGGGATCGTTTCATAACTAATAATACCTTTTTCCTATTATTGATTATCAAATAGCTTTCACTATTAACATGTGGGTAAATCAGTCAACTTAGCTTAAAAAGAGTCATACACTAGTTAATTTAACTGAACTCCTTAGGCTTAGGCGTAGACGTAGACTTAAAAATTTCAACCTTCAACCGGATCGACATCTAAGGCCCATTTTATTTTGCGAGCTAGCGGTAAGGCAATAATATTTCGGAAATATAATCGCAGTTGTTGTTGTAACGTTTCACGAGAGGGGTGTTGCAGCAGTAACTGCCAGCGGAAATAGCCTGCCCGTTTAGCCTGTAGCGATGGCATTGGACCCAATAGCCATAATGGGTTGGCTTGGGAGGCTGTTTTTTCGAATAGTTGGCGCACTGCTATCAGGAAGTCGATTGCCCGTTGGGATTGAAGAGATTCGGCAAAGAGGATGGCATGGCTGACATAGGGGGGTAGTAATGCTTGGCGCCGTTCTTCTAAGACCTGTTCGGTAAAGGCAGGATATCCTTGGAGCAGTAAAGTTTGTAACAATGGGTGTTGTGGATGATGAGTTTGTAAGATAACTTCACCTGGTTTACTGGCGCGTCCGGCACGACCTGCCACTTGGGTATAGAGTTGTGCAAGTCGTTCAGCGGCTCGATAGTCGGCGGAAAAGAGAGCAGCGTCGATGTCAAGTAGGGCAACCAGGGTGACATCAGGAAAATGATGCCCTTTTGCTAACATCTGAGTGCCAATCAGTACCTGAGGAGTGCCTTGATGAATGGTTGCTAGTTGGCGTGCCAGAGCACCTTTTAGACGAGTGCTATCGCGGTCAATGCGCTGAATGGGTATTTGAGGCAACAACAGTCGCAATGCTAGTTCTAGCTGTTCGGTGCCAATGCCTAGAGTGATTAAATGGGTTGAGCCGCAAGTGGCACATTGTGGTATCAGTGAATGCTGTTTGCCACAATGATGACAACAGAGCTTTTGGATATGATGATGAAACGTATAGTAACGATCGCAACGAGGGCAAGCTGCTATCCAACCACAATCATGGCATAAAAGTGTAGGTGCATAACCCCGACGATTTAAAAACAGGAGAACCTGGTTGCCAGCCTGTAAATGTTGATGGATATGCGAGAGCAATTCAGATGACATGCCAGCAGTCAAAGGCTTCCCCTTAAGATCAATCAATTGCTGTTTAGCAGATTTAGCACCACCAGCTCGTTGGGTTAACCATAAGGAGCGATATTTTCCTTGATGTAGGTTATAGAGACTTTCTAAAGCGGGAGTGGCAGAACCTAGTACAATGGGTATCCCTTCATTACGAGCTCGTAATATCGACAAATCTCTAGCATGATAGCGCCAACCGTTCTGTTGTTTATAAGAGCGATCATGTTCCTCATCGACAATAATCATCCCTAAATTCGGAAATGGGGTGAATAGTGCGGAGCGAGTGCCCACGACTAAAACGATTTGCTCACTCTGGGCAGCAAGCCAGAGTTCCAAACGTTCACTATTGCTGAGCCCGGAATGATGAACCGCCAGAGGCACAGATAAGCGCCGTTGTAGGCGGTCAATGGTTTGATGAGTTAAACTAATTTCTGGGACTAACAGTATGATCTGTTTTCCTTGAGCTAGCACCTGGGCTATTAAGCGTAGGTAGACCTCAGTTTTTCCAGAACCGGTCACTCCTTGGAGTAACCAGACGTCGAAGCGGTTGAGTTGTTGACTGATGCTAGTAACTGCCGATTGTTGCTCAGCCGTTAAGATCGGCAGAAGCTTTTCGGTTTGTTGGCAAAGTAAGCGGTCGGGGGTCGCTATTGGCTGATTCTGGATGGCTTGTACTAATCCTTTAGCTTGTAAAGTACGTAAAATGGGTTGTTTAATCGCGTAGGGTACCAGAGCATTTTGTTGGTATAATTGGCGCAATGCAGCATGTTGTTTAGGTGCTTGGCGTGAGTAGCGTGAGCAATCCAGTAGCGAGCGGCCTAAAGGAGTGATTTGCCATTGAATACTAGAGGTTATTGAGGCTGCTTTCCCTTGACGGAGAGCTTTGGGAAGCGCGGCTTGTAGTACTTCGCCGAGTGGGTATTGATAATAGATAGCAGCCCAATGCAATAGTTTCCATAATGCTTCGGAAAACAGTGCTTGTTGGTCTAAAATTGCCAGCAGCGGTTTAATTTGGGTTAAAGGCAGCTCGCTACTTTCCGCATAATCAGCGACAATACCAATCAGGTTGCGCGATCCAAAGGGAACCTTAACCCGAGCGCCTTTTACAGGTACTGGTTGGTTTCCTAGCTGGTAATCGAAAAGAACAGCCAGTGGCACTGGCAGTGCAACCCGAATAATGGTTATCATGAATCTGCTATCATACGGCTATGGTTAGTCAGTACTATTGGGAAAGTCAGGAAGCTGACAACTGAGGATTATGAAGAGAGCTTACCATTGGTAGAGGAGTCCTTATCTGCTAGCAGCATGGTGCGTCTTTGCGTTTTGATAAAAAAGGGATGTAACATACGGGATTTCTAATGGCGGGAGCTCGGTTTTCGAGATAATAAAGACCTGTGCTCTAAGGATTGAAACTGACTGTATTATTTTTTCTAACTGTGCCATAATGATGGAATTTTTGGCGGGAGTCAATCGATTTATCGATAGTCAAAAGTAGCGCTGTAGCGTAAAGGTCGTAGCGCTCTAAACTGTTTTTTATTTTTATTGGGAGGATGGATGGCAGTTGCCGTGAATAAACGTTCAATAATGACTCTGTTTTCTAGTCCAACTGATATTTTTAGCCACCAAGTACGTATTGTATTGGCCGAAAAGGGTGTGAACGTCGACATTGAGATGGTCAATAGCAATAATTTGCCGCAGGATTTAATTGACCTCAATCCTTATCGTACCGTACCAACGCTCGTTGATCGGGAGTTGGTGCTTTATAACGCTAAGATTATTATGGAGTATTTGGATGAGCGTTTTCCGCATCCTTCGCTGATGCCGGTCTATCCAGTTGCTCGAGGTAATAGCCGCTTGATGGCCTATCGCATTGAACAGGATTGGTATTCGCTGTTAAACAAGATTATCACTAGCCCGAAAACTGAAGCGGATGCTGCGCGTCAGCAATTACGTGATGAACTGCTATCAGTGGCACCGGTGTTTGCTGAGTTTCCCTATTTTATGAGCGAAGAATTCAGCTTGGTTGACTGCTACTTAACGCCACTATTATGGCGCTTGCCTTATTATCAAGTTGCGTTATCAGGGACTGGTTCCAAGGCTCTAAATAGCTATATGCAACGGCTGTTCGATAGAGATGCTTTTTTAGCTTCGTTAACAGATACTGAGCGTGCTATGTCCAATTATTTTCGGTAACTAAGGAACGCGTATGAATACCCATCAGCCCTTACGGCCCTATCTATTCCGTGCTTATTATGACTGGATGGTAGCCAACCAATTAACGCCTTATTTGGTAGTTAAGGCACCTTACCCCGGTGTCAAAGTGCCGTTGGATGCTGCTAAGGATGGGAAAATTGTACTTAATGTCTCTCCACAAGCGGTTGTCGAATGGAAAATGACTACGGAACAGGTTTGCTTTAATGCTTGTTTTCATGGTGTGCCGCAAGAGATTGTAGTGCCTATGGCAGCAATGGCAGGGATCTATGCCCGTGAAAATGGTGCAGGGACGCTGTTCGCCGAAGAGCCTAGCTACCAAAAAGAGCAGACGCAGCAAGTAACCGTCATGCCAGGAATGGCTGATGCTGAGGTAAAGCAGCCGATCACGCTATCCGAGCCAGCTAAACCGACTCGGCTGCGGATCATTAAGTGATCTTTAATTGTCATTAGCAGCCTATAGAGCTGCTAATGGATGTTTAACTGCGATCAGCTTTTGGGTCCTCATCCAGATATTGGAAGACCTGAAGCACTCTTTCTACCCCTTGGGTATATCGAGCAATAGCTACTGCATCCTCAGCCTCTTCCCGAACTACCGAACCATAGAGGAGGACTTCACCCGCTTCTACCGCTATTTTTACATGGTTAATCTGAATTTTTTTATTGACCAATAATTGCGATCGGATTTTCGAAGCAATCCAACTATCATGGGCAATTTTTTTTGCGGTGATTATCGGCGATTGTCTGATCTCATTATGCACTGCTGCCACGCCAGGGATTGCTTTCACAGCTTTTTCAATTTGTTTTCGTAGAGCAGCAGAAGGTGCTTGGCCGAGCAAAACCACCACACCATTATGAATAATCAGTTGGTAATGAGTATCGCGCTGAATGTGTTCGTCAGAACGCAGGGCTTTTAAAATTCGGATTTTAAGCGTACAGTCATCTAGTTGGTTACCGAGAGTTCGAGTATCGGTTGCCGCTTGACCAGCCACTACCGCGGTAGTAGCCACTAAAGCACCAACACACCCCGAGAGGCTGATGACAGCCGTTAAAAGTAAGCCAACAGTTATCGTTGAGCCGCGCATATTTTATACTCCAGGGGATTCAGATGATTTAAATAGGCGATAATCAATCAGATCGGATAAGCAGTTAAGAACCATAATTTGAATCACTTGGATATGCGCACTATTTTGGGAGGGGATACGAATTTCAACATCTTGTGAACCCATAAGACCCGCTAATTCTCCATCATTTTCGCCGCTCAAAGCAATGATAGTGATATCACGTGTCACAGCCGTTTCAACGGCTTTGATGAGTGCTGGGTGGCTCCCTCGCGTCGCGATTACCAGCAAAATATCACCTGCATGTCCGAAAGCACGGACCTGCTTAGCATAAATCTCATCTGATAAATTGTCATTAATAATAGCTGTCAGTGCAATAGAGTCTGCTGTTAAGGCAAAAGCAGGCAGACTAGGCCGCTCAGTCTCATGATGAATCAGTCGGGTGCTAAAATATTGAGCACTGACTGCTGAGAGTCCATTACCACAACAGAGGATCTTGTTGCCATTTAATAAGCTTTGGACCATCGCAGCAGCGGCCTGAGCAATGCTTTCAGGCAAAATTTCCGCGGCAGCAATTTGTATTTGGATGCTTTCTGTCAAACAGCTTTTTATTCGTTCTAACATCGGTCACCAGTTTATGGTAAACGCATTGGGGATCCAATCAATCGTTGGGGATTCTCCAGTGAATGCTATCACATCAAAGCGGCAGGGTGCTATATTAATACAAAGACCCTGTCTCAGTAACCAGACACGAGCAGCATGGTATAAGCAGCGCTGTTTACGAAGAGTTACGCTGATTAGTGCACCTCCGTAGCGGTTGGTTCTTCGGTAGCGGACTTCAACAAAAACCCACGTCTGTTGCTGTTGCATAATCAGATCAATTTCGCCGCCTCGACATAGGACATTAGCAGCAATATAGCGTAATCCTGCTTGCTCTAAGTAGCGTCGTGCTTGCTGTTCATAGTAGTAGCTTTTCTGCCGACTTGCTAAGGCAACGCTACTCTTTGACCACGGTGATAACGTGCCCATGATAATTGTCGATGAATGATGCCATAGGAATCTGCTTTAAGAACGCCAGTCAACCCTGATAACTGGAAATAGGGTAATTTCATTAGCTCGTCGAAGTGGTTAATTAAAGCCCAGGCATCGTAACCCATTGCATACAGGCGCATTAATGAGAAATCATAATGGCACTGCTTAGCCGCTTGTTGATGGATAGCTTTGGGTTGTTGGGTAATTAATAGCGGTATATCGACGAGCTGTAGGCCCTCCATCTCTAAGCGGTGATCAGGATCAATAGTGGACTGTAAGCAGCGTGAACCCGCGTAAAGCCTGGGACGACCAGTAACCGGAGTGCTCATATCCAATAGTGCTTTCAACAATATAAATTCTTCAGGAGTAGCCACCATATAGATGGCATCGATGGCTGGTTGAGAAGGTTCGATGACTGCCACCGGCTCCTCAGCAGGTTCGGCAAATAGAGCACGCAATGGATCGACTTCAGCATTGTCTGTTTCTTCTAAGGTTTGCTCTTCATTGGTTTCTGACATTTCAACCGGAACTGTTTTTTCTGCAACCTTAACCTTGGTTAGGCGTTGCTTCGATAATTGGTTGATCATCTGTTTCAACTCAGCTGATTTAGGAAAATAACGAACCGTCGGTGGGTAGCCAGCGAGCTGCTGCCAAGTACTTTGGAATGCTTGAGCTGCTTTTTCACCCATCTCATTGCGTGGAATTAAGAGAAGCGGTTGCTGTTTTTTTTGACGCCATAAGCGCCGTGCTGCTTCTTGTGTTTCATCGTTTGGGGTTAAACCATAGTAAAAGATCGCAGGCTGAGCAGCGGGTTGTTGGGGGACATTGAGTGCCAATAAGGGAATAGTAACTTTCAATTGATTCAGCTGTTCAACATCCTGTTTTCGCAGTGGTCCCACTAAGATAGAGGTTTGATCTTGTTTCGCTTGAGTGAATAAAGTGCTGAGTGGGTTAGCCGTGGTATCATAAATGATGATTTCGGGCAATGGTGTAGTGTGCACGAGTTGATGACTTAAAGTCATAGTATCTGCTGAGTTGGATGAAGTATTCTGGTCTTTCGCTTGTTTTGCTGCTTGCATAAAGCCCTGGTACAGGCTATGACCATAAGGTGCGTAGGGACCGTTGAGTGGCAATAGCAGGCCGATTTTTTTTAATTTTAAGGGCTGTGCTTGTAGTTGTTGTATGATGGCTACTGGCAGCTGGTTAGCGGCTGGATGATTAGGGTATTGTTGGCACCAGGCGGCTATTGCCTGTTGACGTTGTTGTTGATCGGGATAGGCGGTTTCATATACTGCAAACAGCGCTAACCAACCCTGCAAGGTGGGTGAAGCAAAAGGTTTAGTGGTAAGAGCCTGTTTTTCTGTCGGTGATAAAGTCGTTAAGCACGACCATATCTGCTGCTGATTGGCTGCTTGTAGGGGGGGTGATAGCAAGGGATGCAGGGCAATCAATGCGGATAAAGCACCTAAACAATCCTGCTGCCACTGAGCAAGCGTATAGCACAACTGGTAGTAACGGAGTTGTTGCGACTGGCTTAATGTTTCGGCTGCCAGTGCGCTACGGCTAGTGATAGCAGCAGTGAGATCTTGTTGCTCAATCGCAATGGCTAGGGTGAGTAGATAATATTCCCGGTGATGCTCCGGTGTGAGGGGAGGAACGAATGCCTCGAGCTGCTCGATGGCTTGTGCTAACTGGCCTTCCTGTAACCAGGCGCGTATCGCCAATAGTCGCCAGGTGTTGGTTTCTGTTGCTTGACTACGCTGAGAGCGCCTTAGATACTCTGCGGCTGGCACCGTTGGGTCATAGAGCTCATCAAGCGAGCGCACAATTGATTGTTGGCAGCCATTGAGCAATATTAAGGTAAGTAGTAAAAATAGTATAGTACGTGGCAGCTGTGTGGTGAGGCGCATTAACAACATAGGATGGTTTAAGCTCTTCAGGAAGATTTATTGTTCACCATCTTAGTAGCACCCTGTCAGGGACACAACCAAAACATAACCGTTTAAGGTATAAGTTACGATGCCCATCGCAACGCTTTATATTGTGCCGACACCGATTGGTCATTTAGAAGATATCACATTGCGTGCATTAACCGTATTACGTAGCGTAGATCTGATCGTTGCTGAGGACACGCGACATAGCGGACGCTTATTGAAGCATTTTGGGATTACAAAACGTTTATTAGCGCTTTACGAGCACAATGAAGCTCGCTGTGTACCTGGATTAATCAGGCAATTACAAGCAGGAAATCACTTAGCGTTATTATCTAATGCAGGGACACCGCTAATCAGCGATCCGAGCTTTCAGCTCGTCAGAGCTTGCCATTTAGCAGGGGTGCCGGTAGTCCCTTTACCCGGGCCTTGTGCGGCCATCACGGCACTCTCTGCTGCTGGGATTGCTACCGATCGCTTCTGCTTTGAAGGTTTTTTGCCGGCTAAGCGGGCAGAACGTTGTCAAACACTACAAACCGTTGCTACCGAGCCGCGAACGCTGATTTTTTACGAATCATGCCATCGGATTATCGATTGCTTACAAGACGTGATCAATGTATTGGGAGCGGACCGTTACGTGGTCTTGGCGCGTGAGTTAACTAAGGTGTGGGAGAAAATTCAGGGAGCACCCGTTGCCGAGCTATTGGCTTGGGTAAAACAAGATCCTTGGCGCCAGCGAGGTGAAATGGTTTTGATAGTATCCGGTTGCCAGCCGCATGACACTGAACCGCTATCCGCAGCCGCTAAACAGACCCTCACCCTATTGTTAGACCATCTGCCATTAAAGCAGGCAGCCCGGTTAACCGCCTCAATTCATCAGGTGAAAAAGAATGTTTTATACCGTTATGGATTAACGGTATCGGATCAAACTCCAAAAGCTGATAAATAGTCATCTACTGCCAGCACGGTATTAAGAACTGCGCTGGCCGGTGAATTTAAAGCTAGATTGAATTAGTATCTGACTGCCTTGGGGGCCTTAGGATGTTGGCGAATGTAAAGATTTTTGGTGTAAAAGTATTCGCATTGCTTCTCCGGATTTAAGCCTGCTACATAAGGTTTAACCAGCCGGACATAGCGAGGGTGGCTAATCGGAATAAACGACACCTCTTCGGCTAATAGCGCTTCAGCTCGGTGATACCAGGGGTGACGTTCAAAGTCACGTCCCCCATTGCTCGCTTTTTGGATATAGTGATCAAACTGGCGATTAGCGTAGCCAGTTTCATTATTGCAATTCTGCGAGTGGAAATCACTGAGTAAGCCATAAGGTTCGTATGCACTGGTAGAAGAGCCAGCCCGAACCATCTGATATTGCCCTTTTTGTTTCTGTTCTGAAAAAACTTTCCATTCTTGTTGTTCTAAAGTTATCTTAGCACCTAATAGTGTTTTCCATAGCTCACTGATCGCTACCGCTGTGTTTTTATTGTCGCCAATATCATTGTACAGCAAAGAAAAAGTCAGAGGATTATTGTTATTAAACCCTGCATCTTGGAGCAATTGCTGGGCAATTTGCAGTCGCTGGTCAAAATCCCAAGCTTTCCAAGGCGGTTGGAAAGCCTTTAGATCTCCTATGCCATTGGGTACAATATTATAAGCAGCCGTAGCCCCATTGATTCCTAGATCATGGAATAATTTTTCACGATCAACCACTAAGTTTAGCGCTTGGTGGACACGGCTATCATTAAAGGGCTTAACTTTAGTATTTAATTGATAACCACCTACTGTCGCCGAAATTAACCATTGTGCCTCGCTCAATAGTTGCGGTGGTAATTGGTTATATTGGTTAACAACCATTTCTTCGGTAATATCGATTTTCCCCCTTTTGTAATGAGCTAATGCACTGACTTCCTCTAAAATCAGATAGGTAACTTGGTTAATCGAAGTCTGTTTATTATCCCAATAATTGGGATTGCGGGTGAGTACGATTTTATCGCCGATGGCTCGTTCCTTGAGACAATAGGCGCCGTTGCTAACCCAGTTCGTCGGCAGAGTCCAGCGGTCCCCATGCTGTTTAACTGTCTTTGGATGCACAGGCATTAGAGCGGTGCTGGTTAAGAGCTTGGTCAGGAATCCCAGCGGTTTATTAAGGAACAAGTGTAGGGTCGATGGACCGCTAGCGACAATGCCTAAATCCGTAGGCGGCCGTTTGCCAGCGATAATCTCATCGATATGCTTGACCCCCATGTCTTGAAGGATACCAGTTTTGAGCGATGCGGTTTGCGGATCAGCCAGTCGCTGCCAGCTGTAGACAAAATCATAGGCAGTCAGTGGATCACCATTGGACCAACGCAGGCCGGGGCGTAGGTTAAAAGTCCAGTCCTGTTGATCGTTGGTATAAGCATAGACAAAGGCCCCAGAAAGGGCATTGCCCTGATTATCAAAAATATAGGGGCCCTCCAACAGATCACGGATAATTTTTTGCTCCTCACAACCGTTGGTTTTATGTGGATCCAGTGACTGAATATCGCCGCCAGTCACGCCAATAACCAGTTCCTGTACTTTTGCCTGTGGCCGACTAACCGGCAGGCCATAAGCCTTAGCCAATGTGTGTAACAGTGTGTAAAACCAGCCCATACCCAATACTCCCACTAAAATGATCATCCTAAAATGACTAATTTTACCGTTCATTAATTCACCTCTTAGGTATATAACAAATCATTAATTTATCGCTTAGGAGCATAACAACTCATTAATCCATCCATGCTTGTAATAACAAATTATTTACCTGATTTTTGAAACAAATTAGATTAATAGGCTAACACTATTAAAAATTTATGGCGACTAAAAAATAGTAGAAAAGTCTAGGGCCTGTTGAGGTTTCGCTGTAATCGATTGAACTGAAGGAGAAAACCCGTAGTATGGCAGTTCTCAGCCCTGCCATAGAACGAGTTTTCAATGCCCCGCTCAATGATGAGCAGTGGTCGAAGTTAAAGGCGATCATGCTTCAAGAAGGAATTTATGACAAACCTGATCTTCGATTAGACGTTGAGGGAATGTTCTATCGAATGCGCGTAGGGCGCCCTTGGCATGATTTACCGAAGCAATTTGGCAAGTGGAGCTCCCTCTACAAGAAATTTAATGACTGGTCGATGACTGGCAAGTGGCTAAGGATTTTTAAAGCGGTGGGACAACACCCTGATTTAGAATGGATATTCATAGATGAAGCTATATCAAAGCTCACCAACCTAGTGCTGGGGCAGCTGGAAAGCATTGTGAGGCCATTGGCATCAGCCGTGCAGGCCATACCAGTAAGGTTCACCTGGCAGTAGATAGTTTTGGCTTACCGGTTTCTTTTAAAATCGCCGCTGATTAAGTTCACGATGCTTCAGAAGCTCCAGCCTTGATTGAATCTCTACCAGTGCCTACGGTACTAACCGCTGACAAGGGTTATGCTAGTGAAGCAATACGCCAACCAATCCTTAATAAAGGCGCTATCCCAAATATACCAAGGAAAAAAAACTCAGTTATCGGGAATGCTACGCTAGAACATCACCTCTATAAACTACGGTACTGGGTAGAAAATGCCTTGGCTAGATTGAAGCATTTTAGAGCCATTGCCACTCGGTATAATAAATTGAAGCGAAATTATCAAAGTATGTCAGCCATGGCTTGTAGTTATCTATGGCCGCCCATGTGAATCCAGGCCCTAGTCCAATTTAAAAATTTAGTCATAACCAAATTTTTTCAGAGGGCCGGATATTGACTAGAGGCCAGAGCCTACTGGTGCCCGATTGCGTTGGCTGACAATCCATAGCGAGGTAACGACTGCCAGTGCGTAGCAGTAATAGACTTGCTGAGTAACAGCGATGGGTGAGACTTTGGCAATGCTACTGGCTAATAAAATTTGCGCGCCATAGGGTATCACCCCTTGGATAACACAAGCAAAGCAATCAAGACAAACAGCTCGGTAGTGGGCTGGTAACTGATAGCGCTCCCCGATGGACTTGGCAAAGTCGCCACTGACAATAATGGCGATGGTATTATTGGCTAGCAGTAGGTTAAATAAGCTGACGATAGCCGCTATAAGAAATTGAGCTGGTTTATAGCCGACTTCCCATTTGGTTAGCCAAGCGGTTAACTGCTGGGTTAATCTTCGAGTAGCAGGCGCCATTAGGCCAGATAACCCACCAATGAGCAGAGAGAGCAGTAATATTTCCTGCATACTAGTAAAGCCATTGGCAATCGATTGAGCTAAGGCCAACACCGGATAATCGGTGGCTATAAAGCCGATAGCCATCGTAGACATTATGCCTAGGGTCAAGGCAATAAATACATGGGTTCCCAAGAGTGCTAGGGTGATAACGATGCAATAGGGAAGTATCAATACTAAGGAATAGGGTTGGTGATCTAGCGTCGGCTGAGGATGCTGTGGCTGGCACCAGAGTAGTGCCAAGGTAATGATGGTCGTTACACAGGCCACTTGGGCATTAAGACGACATTTCGCACGCCAATCGGCCTGTTGAGAGAGCACAGAAGCAATAGTAGTATCAGAGATCAGTGATAAATTGTCTCCCAGCATGGCTCCCCCAACAACAGTAGCGGCCCCCAATGCTGCGGGAAAGGCGCCTTGGGCACTTAAGCCATAAGCAACGGGTGTGATGGCAGCAATGGTTCCCATTGAGGTACCGAGAGCAATTGACAGCAAAGCCGCTGTAATAAACAGACCTATCAGTAGCCATGGTCCAGGAATAAAAGAGAAGGCCAGTTGTACCAGTGCATCAATACTACCTATGGCGCTAGTGATACTACTAAAAGCGCCTGCCAGCAGAAAAATTAGGCACATACTGAGTATGTCTGGGTGACGCATGCCATCCAGTAGCCCTTGCAATCGCTCCTTAGTGTTCCCGCGGTACAGTAGCCAGGCTAATATAATAGCGGGCAGGATAGCGATGGTAGGTGGTAATTGATAAAACGCCTGCTCTACGCCTACGGCTGTTAGATAGAGACCCGTACCTACGTATAAAGCAACGAAGATCAGCAGTGGAAGGAAATTGGAGACTAAAAAAAGCATTTTCAAAAACCTAGCAGTCATTGGGTTGAGATAGGCAATTCAGCACCTGGAAATTTTTTATCCTTAGTAAGATTGCTTATGAAAAATAGAATATTATAATAATATCCCTAATAAAAATAGGCTTGCTACAGAATTTTCCACCAGTATTTTTTACCCATTGCTTGACCACTACATTCGGTCTGTGGTCATTGTGCTAAAGAGAACCGATGCAGCCAATCGAAGTTTGTCTGTATAAGCTGCGGTTATGCAGAGCATGCCGTGTTAGCCTGTGGAGAGCGGGTGCCGTTAGACCGCTCGATGAAGCAGGAACCCGCCGAAGTGATTTAGATCAGACTTTGAGGTTTAGGCGCCGTAGGAATCCTCGTCCTTGATAAGGCGGGGAGGATGTCAAAAGTTTGTCATTACTTATCAATGGATTAGCCCGAAATGTCAACAGCCCCTAGGCACTTTTTGAAATTCTCTACACCATTGTGCTGCCATATAGAACGAACTCCACTCCCCGAAATAAAAATTCCTTGCTTACGCAGTTCATTAGACCATGACATATCTGGTATCACTGTCCTTTCGGTATTGCTGAATCCTTTTAGGCATTTTAGCATCTATTCCATGGGTCAGAGCTTCGGAATGTACCGATAGTTGATCTGCTTTTCAATCTCTAGAATGGTGCACTTATTCCGTTAATCCAGCTTTATTAGTAATAGATAGTTACAGAATACCTATCGATACGATCAACCCACAGGTTGACTACTATATATTAATTGATTACCCTTAAGATACATATTTAATCAATTTTGATAAAATATGTATCAAAAAGTATATTAGCATTCTAACTAACAAGGAGTTTTTATGGACTTTGAAGTTATAGAAACATGCAATCAACAAGAATTGTTAAATGGATTAACAGATCTTAATGTAAAATATGCTTATCGCAGAGATGATGATCGTGTCAATCAAGACAAAATAGAAGTAGCAGGATAGCTATTTAAAATTTTACCTGTCAATTGTTCACTCTCTAAGTTACAAAAAGTTTTATTTTAAAATAACCCTTAGAGAGTGAACATAATTTCATGCATTAATTATAGAATGGATTTCTTTGCTGATGATTGCTGATAGAATTCGTAGAGAACCGTATGAGTCAATCGAAAATTTTTGGCGTAGATTTGTTGATGACTACTATGAAAAAAAACCTTGTGTTATAGATTTACAAAACATAAATATAGATTTAATTTCAGAAATAGATTGTTTAAATATCCTTAAAAAGGCTTTTTCACCTAATCTTAAAAAGATGACTAAGTCCAGATATGCAAAAAGAATTCAAATTGATAATAAAAACATTGATAATGACATCATAGATAATTCTTATCTAGATCCTGATAAAGATTCCTTTATAGAATTTATTGAAAAATATGCATCAAACAAAAATTTTAAGGATTTAAAATTTATTATCCATAATTGTCAATCTTATTATAATCCTATTTTGGAAAAAGGTAAAAATTTTTTAAAAAATATATTTGAGATTTCTGGGATACCAGGTGCTTTAGTGGATACAGATATATTTGCTGGGAAATATCTGACAGATATAAAAGGCATTCACAAAGATTGTGGTGGCGTTTTTATGTTTCCTATTGTAGGAAACAAAACGATGGCTTCTTGCCCATTTGAATATTTTAGTGGTTATCTTTCACCCGAAAAAAATATATATTCTAATGCAGAATTAGAAAATGTTGATTATAAAAAACATCTAGAAAATGCCTATATTATGACCAGTAATTCTCGTGGAATTATATATTTTCCATCTCATTGGTGGCACTTAGCAGTAAGTGAAAGTTTAGAACCAGTAATGTGTTTTAACCTAACTGTATATTTACCTATGCCACTTTTAAATATTGTTAAGCCTGTTATTGATAAAGTTATGATGGAATTAGAAAAAACCTCTGCCTATATTTTTAATTTTGATAATTTTCAATATCCACATACCTTAACTAATCTGCGAAATATAATACTTCCTGTAGAGATAAGAAAATTTACTGAAAACTTAGAAAAAAACTTAAAATTAAATTATTTACAAAAGATAAGTGATATGGGATTTTTAAATTCTCATGAACACACTAGATCTTTAGCAAACGATTCATTTATTCATGGAAATAAAACATTTCCGATCATGAATATTACCGACCATGACAATTCTATACTGATAGCAAACAGTAGAATTATTAAATGTAAATCTTCTAAATCTTTAGATAAACTTATCGAACTGCTAAATTCTGGAAATATTTTTTCATGGTACCAACTAAAAGAAGATTATCAAGAGTTCGTCAAGTTATTAGAGAAGTTATATGCCATAGATGCTATACGAGTGGCTTAATTTTAGTTTAGTTCGTATATACAGTTAAATTTTATTGATGAAAATTGAAGATAAATATAATTAGATATCTCTATAACATAATCTGGAATAAGATCGTACATATGCGGTCTATAGGTGAATTTACCATGATATATATTTTAAAATCCAGAAACTACAGTTTTTATTAAAAAGTGTAATTAAAGGAGTTTTAAATGTTAAAAACTGATTGTTATCATAACTTTATAGAAAACTATTATGGAAAGAAAGCTTGTGTATTAACAATGGATAGCTTTATATCTCCTGTTTTTACTAAAAAAGATTGTCAACAACTAATAAACGAAATGGTTATGAATGATGCTTTTGAATGGACAATAAATGGAACCACCACCTCACCAATTAATAAATTTAAAAGCTTAACCAATAATTTTTATTTTGATTCATCTGAAGAAAAATATATTAATTTTTCTGGACACAATTGTCATCAATATTCTCAAAAACTTCAAATAAAAAGCTCTCAATTTCTTTATCCTATATTCAGGATTCATGGTATTCCATCGAATGGTGTTAATATATTTATTTTTGGAGGAAATTATAGAAAAACCCCTGCTGGGTTACATTCTGATGTTTGTGATGTATTTTTATTTCCAATAGTTGGACATAAGAAATTATTTACTTGGGCAAGTGATATGTTGGATAAAAAAAATCCAAAGTATATCAACGGGAAAATCAATGCCAGAAGACTCCCTACGGTTGATTACTCAGAACATGTCAATAGCTCTACCTTACTAGAAGCCCAGGAAGGAGAGGCAATATACTTTCCTGCAGGAACTTGGCATATTAATGATTACGGGAAAATGACTTCAACTATATCTATAGGAATTTCTATTTTTCGTAATGCGGATGTTAATATGTTGATTGTTCCTATATTAAAAAGTCAATCATTTGATGATTTTTTTAAACATGAAGACATGAATAAAGTTAAATTAATTAATTACTTAATAAAAGAAATAAAATTAAATCTGTTAAAAAAACAGAGCTCTTATGGATTCATAACTTATATTAATAAAGAAATTAATCTTACAAAAATAACAAGGGGACTACAATTAGTCAAAGAGACTTCTTTTGATATTTATTCCGTAAAAAGTGACGAGTATTTATATTTGATATCTAATGGAAGAATAATAAGAACATTGTTTAATAAAAATTTAACAGAATTTATTCATAAAATAAATTCTGTTAAAAAATTTACTTTGGATGATACAATTATAGAATATAAAGATATTATAAAATGGTTGCTGAGCACAGGAATTTTAAAATTTTGTTAGACATCATGTTGAAAAATAAAAAAATGGTTTCCTTGGTAAAGGATTTACTAAACAAGGAAGAGTTTAAACAAAAAATAAATGATTTTGATGTTATAAAATCCCAATCAATTCATATGATAAGTGATATTAACTTACCTAAAGAATTTAGTGATTTTATATCAAAAATCGATAATACTAAATATGATTAACTTGATGATATTGTAGTAAGAATTTTTGGCATGAACAGTAACTAGATAATCATTTTTTTATCTATAGTCAAAAGCTGCGTGCATGATGGCCTAAAATATTTTATTAATGGAGAGAGAATCGATAACTCGCCGTCTGGGGACTATAGAATCACTGGCTTATTAGGACACACTGGACCAGAAAAGAAATATCTCCTTGCCCAGCTTTGCGTCTGTGTTGCGCTATGTTTTGGTAGCTTTATTGATGAAGCCGCACAGGTAACCTTTTCACTGCATTTGGCAGACGATGCCTCATCAGTATCCGCTCTACTTTCTGCTGGTGTTTTTGGTGCACTGCTGGCAGGGCCACTTTCTCCGCGGATCTTATACCGAATAGGTCCGCTGAAATCAATATCACTGGCTTTTATCGTTCAGTCTTTACTGATTACAGGGGCATCGTTGGTCAATCAGTTTATAGCGTACCTTATTGTTGCCGTAGCGCTTGGATGCACTGGTTCGATTTTTTGGTCGGCCATTATGGTTGCAGTACCCAGTTTTGCTCAGCAAGATTGCGAAATTAATCGAATTAATCGGGTTATGCAAGCAGTTAGAAATTGTGGACACGTCGGTGGACCAGCATTGGGTGGCGTGTTGTATGCTCTGGCTGAAGGTTCTCAAGGCATGTTACTGCTTGCACTATTGGCGCTTTTTGCAGCACTAATAACTTTGGTTTGCTTTAAAATATTGCATCCACACAGCTATCATACGGTTGTTTCAGATCCTGATAATTCGCGAAAAGGATTAGATTTAATAGGCCTTCTACGCACTAACGGAGTTATTCATGCGTTTTCTCCTTTAATAATAACAATAATTTTGACTTCTATGCTAAACGTTCTGCTGATTATTCGAGTTCGTAACGATTTAAAGCTTAGTGCGGAAATATATGGACTTATTGTTAGCATGCTGAGTGTTGGACTCGTTTTAGGGCCGCTAACACTTTCTGGCCTCTTTAATCGTTTTTCTGATGCGGCAAGTGCTTCTATGGCAGCTGCTGTCATGGGGTGCGGTATTCTTTGGCTGGCCAACACTGAACTAACCTGGCATCTTATGACCGCTACTTTTCTCATCGGCTGTACAAATGGTCTTCAAAACACTTTTATGTCAAGCTTTATCATGAAGGCTATTGATAAAGAACGGCGTATTTTTCAGATACCTACCTATATTTTGATACTGCAAACTGCAGTATTTATTGGGTTTTTCGGAGCTGGATTTATCAAAGCACAGAATGTCAGTGGAGCATTTGTGTTTATTGGAATGATTACACTAATCATTGGCATATTTGGTTTTGCTTTTAATATTAGCAACAAAATAAGTTGTGAAAAAGGGACAAAATAATGGCGGAAAAAATAGGTCGTTTTGGAACAACATCAGCAAATTATAATACAACTAATCTGCAGCCACCCTTAGATAAGATTGTTAACTCAGGCATTTGTAAGCTTCGAGTCAGTCAATACTACTTTGACGAACCATTATTTGATGAATATGAATTAACCACTGTTCGTGCTACCTGGGATTTCCAGGCGGCTGAAGCGATAGTTCAGAACGGCTACCATATTCTTGATATGGGTTGTGGTGACGGCAGGTTGCTATTGCACCTAGCTCAAAAATATAAACTTGCGAATAGCATTGGAATAGATGTTTCTACTGTTGCGATAGATCGTTTTAATTCACTGATCCCCTCTACTCAGCATAGCTACATTCACGCGCGAGTTGGAGATATATTTAAGTTACCGCAAGATATTATACACCAACGTTTTAATGTTGTTACCTTTGGTGATGCTACCATTAATTTCATCCTTGATGATAACAAGCTTGAGGAATTGCTAAATATTGCCAAACAACAGTTACGTGATCGGGATTCACTAATTATGCTAGCCGTCCTTGATAATGGCACTCCTGAACGGCTTTCATTCATGAATAAACGATGTACGGTGGTGCCATTTCGACAGAACAATGGTCAAGCTTCATTAATTTGGTGGGCTTATCGATATGATGCTGATAGATTAATTCTACACCGCTCAGTTTTCGTTCAACAGGGATGGAATGATTCTGGTGATATTGAAGGTGTTATCTGTGATCTCCAAGATCGCTTGTGGACTCCATCTTCCATTCTCCCTATTGCAGAACGCTGCGGATTGACTACCCATAGAGTTTTTAAATCAGAGGTACCCGATGGAGCGGCAGTTGGTATGGGAACTGCTATCCTCACTCTTAAACCTACTTAGAGAACATAATGTACAATATTCATCTAGGCTGGCATGCATCGTTTGATTACAGGGGGTAAAAATCGTTGGATCCCATCAGACAAAAAATACTTACAGAATGCCATGTATCCTTAATATCGACCCTTATTCGAATGGCATGCTCCAAAACGGTGGTGATAATCGGTGTTGGTGACCATGCGCTAACTTTTGCTACCGCCTGGCAACAGGCACAGATTGATTGGAAGCAAGATGGTGATCGGTTTGACATTCATAAGGATCAAACTTTCCTACTCGATCCCCCTGATATTCCAGACAACCACCAACCCAAATTGCTCGTTGTCGATGACTGGATTGCCAAAGCACCATTAGCAAAAATGCTCAGGCAGACATTATTCGATGCTGGTGTTGATGGGAGATTTGTCCATTTTATTCAGAAAGATTTTTCCACCTTGAGCAAGAAAACGATAGCTTCTTGGGGATCTATCGATTTGGCTTGTATTGATGCTGCTAGCCCTGCGGATAATGTGCTTTTTACTGCAATAATGTGGGAATGCATTGCTCCAGGCGGCTACCTATGCCTTTATAAGCCCATGATGAAGATAACAACGGCTAACATTAATGGTGAACAGCAAACACAAACTGCACGATCGCCGATTTGGGAAGAGATTATTTTCCGGATCGATAACTCCTATGAAGTGATTACCATTCCAGAACCCCATAAGCAACCTGAAGGCGGGCTTGGCATTGTGCGAAAGCGTCTAGACAGCGAATGCAGGGTTCGCTCAAAGTCATTGCAAGCCGAGTTGGTTGAACTGGGGGAGGTCCCCATCCGTAATGATATCCTAACCATCGGATTGGCAACAGCTCAGCAGCATGCAAAACAACATTCGTTGACTGCGGCCATGACCTCTCCTGTGATGCGATCCGTTTATGCTTCGGTGGTACTTGGAGCAAATAGTATCCGTGGTATTGTCGACCAAGTAAAGATTGACACTAAAATTGTTAATAAAGCAATTATTCGCTTGCTCAACCTTGGCCTTATTCAACATGATGCACAGGGCTTTCATGATGTAGCGTCCATTTGGGCAGAAGGCACTACGGTACTTTATCGAGATACTGAAAATCTCAGTGACCGACAACTGGAATCCCATGAAAGGCTAGTGCAGATAGCACAAGCCTTTCACGTGGGGATCCCCTATAGTGAGGCAAAAGTTTCCAATATTTGTCAGCTATTTACCCTCGATTTTGCACGACTCAGACGTTGTCTCGTCGATTCAGGAATTTTACAACGCAAAAATAATATCTATCGACGGGTCCGCTAGCGATTATTACCCGGCTTGATTACAAAAAATCTATAGTGCGATTGCCCTGGGCTTGCTGGCAGCATTTTCCACCAGTATTTTTTTACCCATTGCTTGGAGACTCTTCAATGAATTCAGGGAGAGGTTGATGCTGGCTGGCCATTAGCGAGTAGATGACCGGCAACACAAATAGAGTAAATAGCGTTCCCAAAGAGAGCCCGGCTACCATAACGATACCAATACTCAAGCGGGCAGCGGCCCCTGCGCCCGTAGAAAACAGCAATGGGATAGAGCCTGCTACCATCGCAGCTGTGGTCATAATAATTGGTCTAAGTCGCATCTTTGCCGCTAATAAAACGGCCTCTTGGCGGTTGATGCCTTGTGAAAGCTGCAGAGTTTTGGCTACCTCACCAATCAAAATGCCATGTTTACTAATCAATCCTACTAAGGTAATCAGTCCCACTTGCGAGTAGATGTTTAAACTAGAGGCCCCCCAAGCCATGGCAATAAAAGCGCCCGATAAGGCCAGTGGCACGGAAACCAAAATGACGCCGGGATCACGCCAGGATTCAAACTGCATCGCCAGCACTAAATAGATGACAATAATCGCTAGGGCAAAGGCAAAGTAGAGAAGATGGCCTTCCTGAATAAATTGGCGTGCTTCTCCAGTAAAATCAAAGCGATAGCCTTGAGGCAATTGCTTGTCTGCGAGTGCTTTAAACCAAGCAATCGCCTCTCCCATTGAAAATCCTGGCGCTGGGACCACACTAATGGTGGCTGAGTTCATCTGATTAAAATGTCTCAGTGCACGGGGTTTGCCAACAACTTCAGCTGTTATCAAAGCGCTGAGCGGAATCGCCCGCCCATCAGCAGCATTGACAAAATAGCGCTGCCATGCGCTGGGATCCATTCGCTGTTGACGTTCGGTTTGGATGATCACTTCATAGGCTTGACCGTCGAGTTCAACTCGAGTCAGTGGACTATCTGTTACTAAGGTTGCTAAAGTTTGCCCAATAGCCTGCTGAGTCACACCATAGGAAGCTGCTCTGTCCTTATCGACACTCATCACTAGAGTCGGCGCGTCATACTGTAAATCGAGCTGTGAGTAAACGAACTGTCGGTTTATTTGTACCTTGTCTAGCAGCCCTTGAGCTATCTGCTGTAGTGTCTCAAAGGGCTGAGCCGTCGTGATCACAAACTGCAAAGGCAGTCCCAACGAACTGCCTGGTAGTTCCGGCAATGAAAAAGCTGTGATAGCAATTTCAGGGATTTTCTGTAATTGTGGGGTAATGCTGTCAATGACCGCTTTTTGTGAACGCTTGCGTTGCTCCCAGGGTGTCATTATCCCCATCCCAAAGGCTTGATTAGCCTCTGGCATCCCTGCAAAAATCTGTGAGAACACGACCTCGGGTTGCTGATCTAAGAGGGTATTGACCGATTGCATGGCTTGCTGGATAAAATCTAAATTGGCTGAGGCCGGAGCATTGCCTATCAGCAGTAACACTCCTCGGTCTTCGGCAGGTGCTAACTCTTGGGGTATCCAGCGCGCCAGCAGCGGCAGTGAAAGGAGTACCAGCAAGGCGAACAGCAGCACGGCTGGACGCTGGGCTAAGGTGGCTTTTAAAGCTCGCTCATAGCGATCAGATATCCATTGTAACGACTGCTGGGCTCGCTGCTCAAAGGTTGAAGGCTTATGAATGGTTAGTAGCTGGCAACACATCACCGGTGATAAGGTTAGCGCAATCACTCCGGAGATGATTACTGCCCCTGACAGCGTTAGTGCAAACTCTTGAAACAGTGCACCGGTTAACCCGTGCATAAAGGCAATTGGCGCATAGACAGCTGCCAGAGTAATCGTCATGGTAATAACGGGTAAAGCGATCTCCCGCGTACCGAAAATAGCAGCTCTAAAGGGGGTATGACCACTCTGAATCAAGCGTTCAATATTCTCCAAAACCACAATCGCATCATCAACCACCAAACCAATCGCCAAGACCATCGCCAATAAGGTCAACAGATTAATACTGAAGCCGAATAGTTGCATTAGCCAAAGCACCCCGAGCAGCGAGAGTGGAATAGTAACAATTGGGATCACCACGGCACGCCAGCGGCCGAGAAACAGCAGGATCACGGCTAATACGATCACTGAAGCCTCAATTAAGGTTTTAATCACCTCACGGATGGCAGCATCGATGGGAGTGCTGGCATCATATAACAGGGTCATCTTGATCGCCGGCAATAGGGTTTTCTCTAGTGTGGGGAGCAACTGCCGGATCTCATGGGCGATAGTCATTGGATTGGCATTAGGCACGCTGTCAATACTGGCGATGACCGCTTCACTTCCGTTAGCTGAGACTCGGTAGCGATCATGGCTTTTATCTAGGGTAATTTCGGCAATGTCCTGTAAACGCACTAACTGCCCTTGGGGTGTCGCGACGACTAAAGTGCGTAATGCTTCCAGGCCGCTGATTTGGGTATTGGCGCTGCTGTAATAGCGGATCCACTGTCCCACCCACTCGCCAGTGGCTGATTGATAGTTATTGGCTTGCAGTTGAGCCACTACCTGATTTAGGGAAATCCCTAATACCCCCAGCTTTTGCGGATCGATCCATACGCGCAAGGCGTACTGCTGCCCACCCATTAAATTAACTTTGGAGATGCCATTGATCGCTAGCAGTTGTGGGCGGATCATTCGTTGTAGGTAATCGGTCATTTGACTGGAAGTGAGATCATTGCTAGTAAAACCTAAATAGATGATTGAGGTGGCATTGCTACTGGAACGCTCAATCGTTGGATCTTCAGCGTCTTTGGGTAGCCGAGAGCGCACACTATTCACCTGAGATAGGATATCAGCTAAAGCAGCGTCGGCATCGCTATTCAGCTGCATATGTACCGTGATCATCGATGTTCCTGGCAAGCTTTGTGAGGTGAGATAGTCAACGTTATTAGCGTTAGCAACGGCTTGCTCTAAGGGTGAAGTAATGAAGCCTTGGATCAATTCAGCACTGGCGCCATAATAACGGGTGGTTACTGTGATTACCGTATGGGTCAGCTGCGGATATTCCCGTACGGGGAGCTTATAAAAAGCTTGTAGGCCTAGAAGCGCTATGAGAAGACTAAATGCGCTGGCTAATACTGGACGGCGGATAAAATGGTCGCTCCACTGCATGATGGCCACTTCTCCTACCTAGAGTTTAGGTAATGGTTGTGAGGTCGAGGGTACGGACTCTTGCTCAATGATAGTCACACGGCTGCCATGGCTTAACCGCACCTGGCCTGCCGTGACCACCTGGTCACCGGGCTGTAATCCCTCGAGCACCTGCACCCATCCATCACGACGCTCACCAACCTTTAGGGTCACTTGGCTAACTCGCTGAACGAACTGTTCATCACGGATTAGCCGATAGGCCGTCTCACCATAGAGGGTAAAGGCGACTGCCATTTGTGGCAGCAGCAGCTGACTGCTGGTTGAGCCAGGAATACGGATGCGGGCTAACATGCCGGGACGTAGCAGCGGGTTGTCGGCAGGAACATCAGCCTGTACTTCCAGTAATCCACTGTGTGGAGTAATTCGTGGCTCAAGGGCACAGATAACTCCTGAAAACTGCTCCCCAGGGAGCGCATCAACCTGAATCGTAATCGGTTGTTGAAGCTTGATTTGGGTGATAGCCGTTTGTGGTACGGTAAAGCGTATTCGGAGCTTCGATAGATCCTGCACATTGACGATAGGGGTCCCTGGTGTTAAATATTGACCAAGCTGCACTTGATTCAGGCCAAGTACACCGGTAAAGGGGGCGATAATCTGCCGGCGACATAGAGACTCCTGAAGGCTTTTGATCTCAGCCATCAGCGTTTGGTAATCAGCTTGTGCTTGCTCGAACTGCTCTTTAGCGATAGCCCGTTGTCGATAGAGTCGCTGGCTGCGTTGGTAGTGGGTATGGATCGCCACTTGCTTAGCCTGAGCCACTTGTAATTGGGCTTGTTCAACCGCACTGTCTAACCGCAATAATTTTGTACCTGCCTGAACGGTTTCTCCAGCCGTAAACAGGATCTGCTGTACGGTGCCTGGCAGTTGATTCGCTAGGGTAACTCCTTGGTAGGCTTCCAGAAAACCCACACTCTCCAGCACCGATCGCCACTCACTGAGTTCAATGCGTTGAATGCTGACAGGATGGCTAGGTTCGGGTAAGTGTTGAATGGCCTTCGCAATCATTCGCTGCTTAAATGCATTAAGTCCAATCACCGAACCGAACAGCACGATAAACAGCAGCGACAGGTTGATGGACCACTTTTTCATCCGGTAAACTCCTTAAACCAATCCTTGGGTTGAGCGGGTTGTTGAAGTCGGCAAACCGGAGGCTAATAGCTGCCAGTTATCAGATTGCCAACGTCAGATACTGGAGAACTCAGCCTAGGTAACCCAAGCACCTTTAAAACCTGTTACCTGACTGCTGAAACTTATTAAAAAATGACAGCTTCATTATTCTCTAGGCATCTGCTTAAGGTTGCCAAAGAGAATTTTTAGAGTACTGCTTTTATAAGATTGATTGGCTATTATTAGAGTGTGCAGTGGGTTCAGGATGTTTTAGTAGTGGCTCATATTGACTGATGGTGAAATTTATCGAGGTAAGCACCCATCACTTTTTCATGGATCTCTATTGCCTTGGAAAAGCAGATAGTTCTCCTAGCTAAACGCTTGATCCATGTCCGTAGGGTTAAGTTATGACGTTCAATACGCTGAGTAAAAATTTTACCCATAAGCTGTTTTGATTTAGGAAGTAACGGTAGATAGTTGGGCCAACCGTCAGTAGTAAACCTGCCGATAGTAAACTTTTGAAGCCGTTTCAGTAAGTTGCTCAAAGTACCCAGCGTTGTAACGATAGTTCAGTTGGAAATATGGCAGTTAGGCCAGAAACACGTATTCGCATGGGTGATGCCCTGGCAGCTATAACCTGTAATGCAGTAGTGAAAGCTCAGAGGGAACGCTTAGTATCACGCCATAAAGGTGGCAAGATTGGCATCTGTGCGGCCATGCGTAAGTTACTACAACTGGCCTATGGCGTA
>JARJDY010007435.1:0-11839 GCA_030264615.1 Cypha longicornis
CCAGAAAATCATAAACCACATAACCTGTGTCATGCATGAAAATACGAGTGAAAATACAAATTACTAAAAATACCTTAAAACATGGTCTGCTTCTTGGAAAAAAGCATAAAAATTAATGTAATAACATTGACATGATAAGTGAAGCAGAGAAATAACATCAATTATAGTACAAGCACAAGCCTACGTACTTGCAAATGAAGCCTTGAGTTTTACAAAGAAGCATGCAAATGTGTTTATAAATACCTTTAAAACTGTGAAGAACAAGTCAGCACTTCCTCGTGAATCCTGGAGGATCCCGGAAGGTCCTCGACTTCTAGGTGGAATCTTTCATGCTTTCCACAAAGACCCGAACAAACAGGTTATTCATTGCTGCATTCTTGAAAATCCAATTCGGAATCTTTGAACCTTCCGTCCTTCACGTGGCTACATTACGTTGATCCTGAAGCTCCTAAATTCTCTCCACACCTTATTTTATAAGCAAAATCTGGCCTTGATAGAGTGCTCATCTGAAACACAAAATTAACCTTACATTTTGCAGCCAATTTAAGAAAGAAAATGCAACAGAATAATTATATAAAACACAAGAATATTCTTAACACTCTCAATTACCGTATTTCATGTAAAAAACCGGATTTAACTAGAAAGAATTGATAGCAATTGGTTGTTATGATCGACAATGCAAAAAATTGTATTCATTGTCGGACATCTTGGCTGCGCGAAACCCCGCGACATAATAACGCGCGAAATTCAAAAACTTAACATACAAGATGATCCAAACTAAACACAGGATGGTTCAAAACCACAAAAAATGTAAAATGGCACACAGAAGTTAACGAATTTTTACACAATTCCGCCTGCAGCATTTAATGGTTAGTCTCAACAATAAGAAAATAGAAGTAATTTACTTAATTAATACTAGATCTTCGGGCACCTTATTTAAACAACTTTAGAAATACTTGTATATCAAAAACCATCATAGTTGGTGCAACAAATGTAGCATAATTAGATGAAGGAAAAGTTTAGGATCATTTTGAGTCATCGACGGTTTCTCGAGCTTCAACCAATTTTTGTCAAGTTAAATTTAAATGCAAAACTTGTGAAAAACTTGATTAAAAAAAACGCCAAAAAATTATGAAAAATTTGCATTTTTAAAATAATTATTTTCACGAAAACTGAAAGACTTAGAGTGACGAGACAAGTGCCAAACGAGAGAGAATGAGCTAAACTTTTAATTTATTACAAAAAACCGCCCCCTGCACCGCTACTTTTGTCAAAAAACTGCCCTAGATATTCCTTTGTAACAAGACTTGTAACTCAGAAACTATAGTAGTAATTAGTGTGACATAATTATATGTAAGAAGAGTTAAGGATCAGTTTGAGGTATTAAAAGCATCTCTAGCTCCAATCATTTTTTGTCTAGTTGAGTTTAAACGCAAAACTTCTTAAAAAAAATCTAAATTTGCTTAGTTAAAAAAATTAATTTCTAGAAAATTGGCGCCTTCAGAGGAATAAAAATAGTACCAAATGAAAGAGAAAGAAACAAATTTTATATTTAGTATAAAAAACAGCTCCCAGCGCATTTTTTGCCAAAATACTCTAAGTGTAAATTTGGTAAAAAACTAAAAGACTTAGCGAGACTAAACAGGTGCAAAACATAAGAGAAACAGCGAATCTTTATTGTTGGAACATCAAATCGCCACTAGCACCGCTTTTTTCGTCTAAAATTGGCTTTCGGTGCAAAATTTGCGAAAAAGCGGAAAACTGTGCTTTTTTTTAATATTAATTTCTCGAAAACTATAAGAATTAGAGAGACGAAACAAGTGTCAAACGATAGAGAAAGAGCTAATCTTCAATACCAATATAGCAAACTGCACTAGCAGCGGTTCTTTTGTCCAAGATTGGCTTTCATTGCAAAATCGTCAGAGTAGAATTTACGAAAAATCGGAAAATTGTGCTTTTTTAACATTATTTTTTGAAAACTACGAGTCTTAGAGGAACGAAACAAGTGCCAAACGAAAGAGAAAGAGCTGAGCTTTATTGACAATGTGAAGAATTACCCCCAGTTTCGTTCCTTTCGTCTTAAATTGACTTTCATCAATGATTTTAATACTGTCTTTTCATTACTTCTTAGGAAAGTTATAAGTAGATCGTTGGCGTAATTTATAAAAATCGTCCAGAAAGTCCAGAGTTTCGAAAAATGTTATTACAAAACGATTTTGGGAAGTTCTTTTTAATTTTAAATTGCATAAAACTGCGAGGTACATACATGGAAAAGCATAAATATAAAATTTTGGAAAAACGCACAGAACATTTTTCAAAATGGACTTACGACCTTTACAAACTAAGTCGACTTTGTGTAAATGCGGTTTGAACAAGTGCTTCGTATTTTTCATTTTAGAAAAGAATTCTAGTGTTTTATCATATTTATTGCTATTTGTGCGTAATATAACAACTCACGCATCTTATGAGCTTTGTTTCGAGCTCGAACGTGTGAACATATACCTATTATCCTATTATTTAATTAATCATTTGCGAACCTTAATTTGTAATATCCTACTATTCCATAATGGCTAATCCTAAAAAACTGTAGGCAAAAAATATTCAAAAATTGCTTTGAAACAAGAATTGCTTAATAAAACCAACCAACCACTGTGATGTTGCCCAGTGATATTTTCTCGCAGTACATATAAGTGCCAATAATATGCAAATATCTGAGAAATTACGTTTTCCCTTATAGAGTATAGTCTATCTCTATAGTCTCATTTTGGTTAAATTGCAAACATACCAACACATAGGACATAATTAAATTGAAACAAATGAATAGCAATCTATTATTAATTGCAATTAATCCGCCGGCTGAGAACCGAGGTCTCCTTTTGATACTTTTCTGTATGAAGGAAAACCAATTTTTGTCCAAGTTGATTACTTTCAAATGTTTTCGGGCTTCAATTTGACCAAGACGAACGGTTTCCTTGCCCAACACTTCGATTTGATTGCAAAGTAACGACTGAACAACCATTAAAACCTTATAAATAAATAGCATTGCTTTGAGTTTGTCCAATTTTAGTACGTATGATCAACTTACAACTGGTGAACTCAAAAAGATAAGGCTATTCCATAGACCAAAAATTGCATAGTTGTTCACAACTCCCAATATTGAGAAGAGTACCAAAGTGAGATAAAGAAATATCCAGAAGCCAAAGAGTTCGTTATGTAAATCGACCAAACGATTAATATCCTCATGCAAGTCCAGCAAGAAATGCACTTTTGCATAATTCCACCTGCCGCTTGTTTTGATTTTATCGTTCAGATATAGGAAACACTTTTTAATTTTCAATAATGGGACGAAAGTGTACAATACGTGAATGAGGGTCCTGACTTCCACGAAATTCATAAACGCAGCCTCCGAGACTAATGCAAGCGTTGTTCTAAAATTTGTAAAACCGTCACTGACCGCAAGTGCAACTAACACGAAAGCAAGTGAAAACAGAAATATTATTATGTTAAGGGTGTGTCTCAATTCCTTCAAGTTGCAACCGGATTCCAGACGGTCAAAAATTTCAAAGTAATTTTTATACGAATCAAATCTTACAAAAATGCTCCAACTTGATACTAAAGCCATTAAAGTTCGTAAAATAAAAGGTATACTATCCAATATACTGAAGTCTTGCTGATAAACATAAAGCCCTACGCCAGCATTTATGGAAATATTACCAATCGAAATAACAACGTTAAGGAACGTATTTATTAGTTGACTTTTAATTAAAATCGGCAAATTGCCAGTAAGCTTTTCCAGCCAAAGCAAAACTTCTTCCATCGAAAACTAGTCGTTGGAAAACTGAAAATAAAATAGCAGAAAAGTACGTAAAAAAATGTACAATAACTTCACATTTTTAGAGTAATTATTTGGTTCAGCTATCAGTTTCACTGTTTGTTCTGTCCTTGTGGATATTATATAATCAGAACTAAATAATTAGAAGTGGACACGTAAAGGAAGGATAATTAGAATAGAATGAAAAAAAACTATAAATTTTCATGACAAGAGTTCAAGGCCGTTCCCTAAAATTCCCTCCTACGCGCATGCGTTTTTATTAAATAAAAGGCAATTAAATAAAGAGAAGTACATTTTATAATTATTAAATACCTCTCTCATATTAAATATGTACTTATCTGTATCTGTATTAAATTTAAAAAAGTTTGTGAATACTTTTGTGCAAATCGACTGCTGTGGAGTTCAAATTCAGCATCCTCGAACTGAAAATCGTGCTAATTTTTCCGCTTTAAGCGAAAACCCATCTTAATCCCGACTATTCGGCTATATTCGCTTCGCTCGTGATTCCCAAACAACAATGCTTCGTCTTTTGACCTTATATTTGTTTTATAGCAAGCACATAACTAGGACAAACATACTACACTCTTATATACAGGGTGTCGCAAAAGTCGTGGCTAGTAGTGGGACTAGCTAACCAGCAAAACCAAATGCAAACTATCAATAACGAAAAATGCCCTTTTTTTTGCTTAATTTTAATTTCAACTTAGACGCCGTTGTGGTGGCGGAGTATCGAAGTCCCCCTCTCTTCTCCAATCTTTTCAAACTGCGATTGCAATGTATCAAAAATTAACTTCTTCTTCTTCTTTTTTTCCATTCCAGAAACACAGGAATTCTTTCATTCGATAGTTCGCATTAATGTAAGCAACAAGTTTGCACTATGTACAACTTAAAACGGTTAAACTAGAGGACTAATTTTTCGTATTCCACAATTCAAGAACAAAAAATAAAATATCGTTCATATCACCGAATATTAAAAAGAGTAATAAGGCGATTTAAAGAAGTGTCCATAAACCGAAGAGGTCGTTATATGAACCGCGCAAACAATTGAAATCATCTTGTAAGAAATGTATTTTTGCATAATTCCACTGCCTATTCTTTTATTTTATCGTTTCGATCGATTAGATATATTGAATCTTTAATAGGAGAACCAAATTATGCAAAATTTAAATGAGCAGTTCAGTTTTATTGTAGATCAACACTGAAAAAAACTTACTAAAATACGAAGGATCTTTAATGTTTATCACCAATGTTAGTATTGCAAAATTAACAGTACGTACCTTATAAATCTTAAGGATTGCAAATGGCTTTTATACAAATCAAGATTGTAGAAAATGTTTCAACTTGAAAATACAGTCGTTAAAACCCATTAAATAAGAGATGAACCAACCATTACGTCTCTTTTAATCAAATCAGAGAATATTATGGCAAATTTTTTTCGCCTATCAATTGAAATATGAAAATCACTCGTTACTTTTTTAGCCCACTCAGCTTACTTTCTATGTTAAAATAACGTATCTATAGGCAACGACAATTCACTGTCTGAAAAACAACAGCAGCTAAATTGCCCAGGTATTTATTTCTAAAAGCATTAAACCTCAAATTGAGTAGGTACAGAACTAACGAACTTTAAAACGCATTAACTCTACACACTACTTATGTTTATGATATCTATATTAATGAATTCAAGTCGATTAGCAGCGAATATGTTAACTTTAGAAAATGAAAGTAAATCCGGTAAATGCATATAACTTTGATATGAAAATGTTTTTCATAAATTACTTAGTTTTTGAAACACATAATTGAAAATATTGTTGTACACCTAACGAATACAGCTATATAGCGCGTGGCCTGGAATTAGATGAATGTGCGATGAATCCAGTATTGGATGCGTAAACAAAGATCAGGGGAAAGCAGTACGGCTGATCCATTCATACTGTTTAAACTTAATTAATTTTTAATGTTTTATCGTTTTCCTAAAATTATGTGAGACAAACTCAATTTCAAACCAAACAGCATGCGCATAAACGTATACAATTCACCTACGCATAAACACACATATGAATACAAACGTGTGCTAGATTGACATAAGTTACTCTGGCTGAGCAACTAAAATTTAAGATGGTCAAAATTGAAACAAGATATGCCTAATTCGATTGATAATATTGTGTAATAACTTTAGTTATTACTAAAGTTAGTTTTGTTGTGGGTTGTGGGTTGTGTGATATTCACGTCATATCTGGTTTGTAATATACAAGAACGCGTTGCGCAAATTATTTATTACAGGCATGTTTTGATGTTTATGATACCCTTTGGTACTCCATTGGAGTATTCCTCTTGGCAGACACTTTCAATCGTTACACTTCTTAGTTAAATTGCAAAAATGCCCACACGTATGACATAATCAAATTAAAACAATTGAATAGTAATTTATTGTTAATTGTAATTAATCCGCCGGCAGAAAACTGCGGTTCTTTCCAAACTTTTCCTCAAGAAGAAAAACAAATTCCCGTCCCAGTTACATTCAAATGATTCCTGGCTTCAATTTGAGCCAGATAAACAGTTTCCTTGCCCAACACTTCTATTTGATTGCGTTTGTCCAATGGGATCGTTTGGTTACCTTACAATAGGTAAACGCAGAAAGAGCAAACTGTTCCAGAGTTCAAGATCATAAAATAAATACCGCTTTAAATCAGACAATATTAAGAAGAGAACCAAAGTATGGTAAAGAAATGTCGAGAAGCCGAAGAGATCGTTATACAAATCGACCAGACGATTAATATCAGAATGCAAGTCCAGAAGGAAATATGCTTTTGCGTAGTTAGAATTCCAATTCCATTTTATCTTGATGTTAAAGATGTAAGAAACTCTTTTTTATCTTCCACAAAGGGACCATAATGTACAATGCGTGAATGAGGGTCTTGACTTCGACATAATTCGAAAACGCAACATCCCCGATTGATTCAATCGTAAAACTTGTGAAACCGACACTTATCGCAATTGCAATTATTACATAAGTAGGCAAAGTCAGAAATA
Source organism: Cypha longicornis (assembly GCA_030264615.1). Classification (NCBI taxonomy): domain Eukaryota; kingdom Metazoa; phylum Arthropoda; class Insecta; order Coleoptera; family Staphylinidae; genus Cypha; species Cypha longicornis. The sequence goes on from JARJDY010007435.1 coordinate 6,866, forward strand.
TTGCAATGTTGAGGGTGCGTCAAAACTCTTTCAAATTGCAAATGGCTTCCAGGCGTCCAAAAACTTCAAAGTGTTTTTTATACGAATCAATTCTTTCAAAAATGCACCTACTTCAGACTGCAGTCATTGAAGTTCGTATAATTTGAGGTACACTATCGAATACACTCTCGTCTTCTTGGTAACAAAGATGAAGCCCTACACCAGCATTTATGGAAATAATTGCCATCGAAATGATGACGTTAAGAAACGCATCTATTCGTTTACTTTTAGTTAAAATCGGCAAAGTACCGGTTAGCTTTTCCAGCCAAGGTGGAACTCTATTAATCGAAAACTATTAGTCGGGTGAAAAATGAAAATTACGTAAAAAAATGCACTATAACCTGATGTTATGATATTAATATTTGAGTTCAAGTAGATTTTTTACTGTTCGTTTCGTAAAAGAAAGGTATTCTGTTTACAATCAGAATAAAACATAAAACTATGAAAAATAAATAAGCAAATGAAGGATAATTCATATAGGACAAAGAAAAAGTCGATAACATTTCATAACAAATATGGACGTTATTAAAAGACACTTTCTGTAATTATTAATTTTGCGCATGCGTTTTAGTCAAAATAAAAGTGGTTGCGTTGAATCCTTGACTAATTAGGTGTTCCATAAACAAACACAGTAATAAAATTAAGGTAAAGTAAATTGTGGGTGTAAGAACAAAATTTGTTTGCTAATTTATTGCGACGTTTCGTTCGTGTTTCGAACTTCTTCAGGCAAAATACAACATTAAAATAAAATAACAAAAATCATTGCTTATAATTACTTCCTTCTCATAAGGCAAGGTCAAGTGCATAACAAAACATTACTCCACCCAAGTTATTTAAAGTATATTTTCCTACGACATGTGCCAATTTACAGAAACTTAATTTATAGTTGTTACTATTTCAGCAAATTTTCAGAAAGCAAAGATCTGGTGGACTTTTAACACTCTTTTGCACATGCGTTGTTGAAATTTTTAAGTTATATCAATGCTTTGGTTGGCTGGCAGCTGTTTCTTGTGCGCTTGACGAGCAAAATGTGATACATATCCACCTGCTAACAATGTGGAAAAAAGTTATCATATCTGTATGAGGGTAGGAAGACACTTATGTGTCACTTTTTCCACCAATCACAGCGATGAAACATACGTGCAGTACCAATTTTCGCGCAGCTTGAGTGCCGAAAATAGTGCCTCATGTTGCAATGGAAATATTTCAGGAGTTACGCATTCCTTTAGAGAAGATGAGCTAAGTTGGCAAAATACTTTACTTCGATACTCTGCTTGGTTAAAGTTAAAATGCAATCTAGCCGACACATTAGTGCAGAGACTAACTGTTTCCTACCGTCTAATCTGCAATCTATATCTTGGCGAATAGTCTAATTCGTTATTCTTTTTGACTAAATTGCAAAGATGCCAACACATAGGACACAATTAAATTAAAACAATTAAATAGCAATTTATTGTTAATTGTAATTAATCCGCCGGCAGAAAACTGTGGTCTTCTTTCAAAACTTCTCTTCACGAATAAAAACAAATTTCGGTCCACGTTGATTACATTCAAATGTTTCCTGGCTTCAATTTGAGCCAGATAAACAGTTTCCTTACTTAACACTTCTATTTGATTGCAAAACCACGACAGAACAACCATCAAAGCCTATAAATATTAATCGAATTGTTTTAAGTTTGTCCGACTGAACCGTATGCTTACCTTACAATAGGTGGGCTCAGAAAGAGAAGGCTATTCCAGAGTTCAAGATCGGCAAAAAAATATTCGTTTAAATCGCTCAGTACTAAGAAGAGAATCAAAGCAAGGTAAAGAAATGTCGAGAAGCCGTAGAGATCGTTATGGAAATCGATTAGACGATTAATATCAGCATGCAAGTCGAGAAGGAAATGTACTTTTGCATAATTCCAATTCCAATTCCTTCTTATTTTGCCATTTAGATATAAGAAACACTTTTTTATCTTCCACAAAGATACCAAAATGTGCAACGCTTGAATCAGTGTTCTGATTTCAATGAAAGTGTAAAGCGCATCTCTCGCGATTGATTCAAACGTTTGGTCCGAACTTGTGAAACTGTCACATAGCGCTAATCCAATTATAACAAAAGTAAGCAAAGTCAGAAATATTGTAACGTTAAGGGTGCGTCTAAACTCCTTCAAGTTGCAAATGGTTTCCAGGCGTCCAAAAATTTCGAAGTATTTTTTATACGAATCAATTCTTACAAAAATTAACCAACTTGAAACTGCAGTCATTGAAGTTCGTATAATTTGAGGTACACTAACGAATATACTGCCGTCTTCTGGGTAAAAAAGGTAAAGTCCTAAACCAACATTTATGGAAATATTTGCAACCGAAATAACAACGTTAAGGAACGTATTTGTTCGCTTACTTTTACATAAAATCGGCATATTGCCGTTTAGCCTTTGTAGCCAAAGTAAAACTCTTTCCATTTTTTCAACGAGATTCGGTTTCTGAGCGAGTAGGCTCTTCTGGAGAAAGTACAAAGGCAGGAAGCACTTAGCGGCCTAAGTGCACTGATTTCTTACCCTCTCTTGTACAATCCACAAAACTCTTTCCATCGAAAAAAATGCACTATATAACCTGATATTATGGTATTATGAATGATTGAGTTCAGTTTGTTTATTTTGTTATTGTGGACATTCTGGAAACAAACCAATACAACAAAAAATGGACAAATAAACCAATCCTAATTAGTATATACAGGGTGCTGCAACTTGATTTCCATTTTTTCTGAACAAAATAAAACTCTTTTCATATATCAGAAATCTTTGATTTTTTATTTTGATCATTGTAAAAACAAAAATTGAAAATCTCTGATTCACAAATAGTAATTTACAGTATAAGTGTGTAAAAACGTTTTTTACAGGCGAGCGTTAATTTAGAGCACGACCAGAGCGCAACGACGCTCAAATTTAAAATTGTCACGGTCATTCTGACATAAGAAATCAAGATAGCTTCAAATACGCCATTAATTGAGGTAATAAATACGCGTAAATCCATGTTCGACCCATCAATTTTTAGAACGTTTGTTTGTTTAAAATTTAGTAATTCAACGTAACAAAAAAATAAATCTCAAAAAACAATAACGTTTTTCGTGATTTTGCAACAAGCGTTTTTAAAATCAGTCCATGGTTCAATAGAGTGCTTGATTTGACACTTTACAAGCAATAAGTACAAAAAATACTTTACTTCGTTACTCTTCTTTTATAAAGTTAAAATGCAAACTTGCCGACACATAAGTGCAGAGACAAATGTTGTCTACCGTCTAATCTACAATCTATCTTTGCATATAGTTTACCCCGTTCCACTTTTTGGCTAAATTGCAAAGATGCCAACACATAGAACACAATTAAATTGAAACAATTGAATAGCAATTTATTGTTAATTGAAATTAATCCGCCGGCAGAAAACTGAGGTCCTCTTTCAAAACTTTTCTTCACGAAGAAAAACAAATTTCGGTCCAAGTTGATTACATTCAAATGTTTCCTGACTTCAATTTGAGCTAGATAAACTGTTTTCTTGCCCAATACTTCCCATTTGATTGCAAAGTAACGACTGAACAGCCATCAAAACTTATACATTTTAAACGCATTGTTTGAGTTTGTCCAACTGGACTGTATGCTTACATTACAATAGGTGCACCTATCAGAAAGACAAAACTGCTCCAGAGTTCAAGATCAGCAAATAAATAATTGTTAAATCGCCCAATATTAAGAAGAGTACCAAAGTAAAAAAAGAAATGTCTGGAGACCGAAAAGTTCGTTATGTAAGTCGACCAAAACAATTAAAGTTCCTATACATGTCCAGCAAAAAATGCACTTTCGCATAACTCCACTTTCGGCTTGTTTTGATTTTATTGTTCAGATATAAGAAACACTTTTTAATTTTCAGTAAAGGGACGATAATGTATAAAATTAAAATGAGCGTTGTGATTTCGACAAAACCGTAAATCGCATATTCTATACGATTGATTCAAACGTTGTTGCTAAACTTTCAAAACCACCATTTATCGCAATTGTAATTATTACAAGTGTAAGTAAATATAGAAATATTATAGTGCTAAGGGTACGTCTAAGCCCCTTCAAATTGCAAATGTTTTCCAGCCGACCAAAAGTTTCAAAGTAATTTTTATGCCTATCAAGTCTTACGAGAATGCACCAACTTGAAACTGCAGTCATTGCAGTTCGTAAAATATGAGGTGTACTATCCATTATATTGCTATCTTCTTGATAAACATAAATCCTTGCACCAGCATTTATGAAAATATTTGCAATCGATGTAACAACGTTAAGTAACGTATTTGTTCGTTTACCTTTAGTTAAAATCGGTATACTGCAACTAACACGAAAGCAAGTGAACACAGAAATATTATTATNAGACGGTCAAAAATTTCAAAGTAATTTTTATACGAATCAAGTCTTACAAAAATGCTCCAACTTGACATTAAAGCCATTGAAATTCGTAAAATCAAAGGTATTATCCAATATACTGTAGTATAGAAAATATGCTGAGTGGGCTAAAAAAACTGATGAGGGATTTACTTATTTCATAGTACCCACATTACATAGTAGGCGAACAAACTTCTCGCCAACTTTGCCATAATATTCTTTGATTTGATTAAAAGAGACGTAATAGTAGGTTCATCTCTCATTGAATTGGTTTTAACGGCTGTATTTTCAAGTTGAAACAGAAGAAGAAGTGCAATTTCAATTTTGTAATTTTTTTTGCATATTAAGGGAAGAAAATGCTTGCTTTTTTATTGAAGGAGCGAGTTGGTTCCCGAGCCGCAGGCGAGGGAACCATAGCTCCTGAGGTAAAAAATAGCTATTTGCATATTAAGGGAAGTAATTGCTCGATTCTTTTATCGAAGGAGGACGTTGCGAAAAAGTGGAAAATTTGGCATTTTTTTAAACATTT
>JARJDY010008053.1:0-19938 GCA_030264615.1 Cypha longicornis
CTTTGCGTAAGGTGGAGCCAACAATTCGAATTGCTCGCGGTGTGTGTCATGAGAAAACAAAATGGAAGTGACATAAATGCATTGTTCTTTGGGTAAGCATTTAATGGTGATTTCTGTTTGACATGTTAAATTATAGTCCAAGAATTGGCTGTGTGTTAAGTGAGCGCGAAGTGTATACGTACATAAAGGTAAGTTTCAGAGATATCGTAGAGCCGGAGCAGCAAACATCCCTATAGTTTAGAGGAAGAAAATAAGGATTGATGGAGGCACGCTTCCGGAAAGTACCTTAAAGAGATGGGGTTTATGTAAATGCGTATATATAGTGACGGTTAATTCTGTTACGTATAGGCGCAGCCTTCCCTCATCTAATCATCGGTCCAGAAACGCGAAAATCTGTGCGAAGACAAAATGAGCATTGTTTTTAATTATTGTCGGGAGATTAAAACGTGCGCCAAGGATATTACCTCATTTATAATGGCTATATCTAAAAGAGAAAACTTCCTGTTGCGACTTCCTTTCGCGGAGAGCCGGGCCGCCAACTCTTTGAGCCGACCGGTCACAAGCATTGCAAATTATCAACTCATTTTAATAGGACTTCCTCATACATCCCCTAATCTCGCACTAACGATCGTAAGCGCCAAGCACTGCGGCTCTTAGGCAGAAACACGAGAGTAGCTTATTAATGTGATAATAAGCAGCAGGGCTGGGATTGGCTAAGTACAAGTCCGATTCATAACGACTGTCCGTTTGTGCTTGAAGATCACGCCGTTGTCCTGGTACTTCCGTACGTGTATCGTACGATTAAAACGTTCGGATAAGTGGTTTTGATTGTTGGTCCGACGTATCCATTTGTATGAGCTGACCAAGTGTTTAAGGGACCAAGGTATAGCCCCATATATATGCCTTGCTCAATCGACTTCGAATAAATAATCGCGTAAACTAAAGCTAGTAAACACTGAAGGTCCTCATAAGATGAATTCATTCAGAACATACGTAGGTATACATTAGTTTTATACTTTCAAGGAGATTTAATAGTTCCAAGCACAGAAAAAATCTGGTCCAAGGAGAACTTATAAAATTCATTTTTGCTTCTTACGGAAAACTACATTGAAAAAATGGCCATAGCCCGATACACTCCCAAATTTGGGTTCGGTACCTGAAGCGAAAAAGGTCGCAACCCGTTTCACTCCGGCTTGTTATCCGCCGACTATGCACCCCGCAGAGTTGTAATGAATTTTCATAAGGCAATGAGGAAGTATTTCGGTTCTCAAATCGCTTGAAATAAGTCAGAGACTCAAAAAAAGTAGAAAAAGTATAACTTTGTCAAAAATATAATACAAAAATACTCGTACATATACATACATACTCGTACAATATATATGAAATAATAATAAAAAATTTTGGATTCAAAATTGTTAAAAATTAACACAAATCAACAAAATCTAAAGTTATTTACTAATCAATTTGCGCTAAAATGATATGAGATACTTTTAACAAAACTAAAATTAATAAAATTAACATCTGCTTTTAATTGTTTCAGTCGTTCTTCCACAAATTTTTTTCGACAATGACGTTTCTATCATACATCCTTTGTTACGGTACTCACACTTTTCATTTTAATATCCATATGTGTGTCTGCTGCATGACCAAAAGAACTTCGCAAAATTGATTAAAATTAGGATGGGGCGCATAGAAACATGAATTGTATTTTGCATGGAAAGATTCGCATGCACTGTCGTTCTTTCTAAGGATGCCGACGCCTCAGCCCATATTGCTCTCCTCAAATCTTAATCCCTCAATGACCGCTTAATAAGCCGGAGTGGATTGTCCCTTTCACCGGAGTGTTTCGGGCTACCGAAAATTTAACCTGATTTATTTGGATTGTTTCGGTCTCCTCCGGAAAATATGGGGGTGTTTTTACAACAAAAACCCTATGATTTCTGCTTTAAAAACACAGAAGCGAACCTGAATTTTTCGTATATAATGATTTTTCACATATTTTACGCACAACTCTAGTAATTTCTGTGAAAATCAGAGAATTTCACGAAAAAACTGGGTTATTCCGATTAATTCACAGTTTATTATTGTGATATATCGGATTAAATGCGTTTTTCATATATATATTTACTATTAAGATTACTTTTTTTTGTGACCGACTATATTGACTTTGTAATATTACTGTAAAAATTTATGGTTATTGGTTACCATCAATATTTGCAGTAATTTCACAAATCTATTTTTTCAGTGTATAAAGTTCAATGAGCCACAACTAAATATAAATATTATGCATTCTCCTTACTCGAGATCTTTTCAGTACTTGCAACCAATTTGACAGTATAAAAAAATTGAATCCCTAGTATACATATTAATGAGAGTAAGCATATGTAAAGCGTAAAAAGGATTTGCCAATTGTACTCCGACGGAATCATGAAACTGTAATCAAATTGGCGGTCTTTAGCGTTATGATAGTAGCAATATTAAAATTAGTGTGTAATCGATGCCGTTAATGTATGAATCCCCGGCACCGCAATGGCGCTTTCAGAATGCTGCTCAATAATATTCCTTCGACAATCATAGCCGAAAGGAAAGGGTGAAATCTCTTTAATAAACAGTTTGTAATCAACCTGATGCAATTAGCAGAGACGGCAGTCGGGGAATTGTAATGACAGATATCTAAGTAACCATTACACTAATTGTACTTCTACTAATGTCATCAACAACTTGTAACAGGTGTGGACTGTGGAAGGAAAGCCTGCGTCGTCAGTTGTTGATATTATGCGGGAATACAGGGTGTTTCATATAAGGGGTGGCAATCTCTATCGAAGCGAAGAACGGCATAGTTTTATACTTAGCTCGTTCATACTGAGGCGGTTGGATTCTACTTGACTTAATGCCGCAATTAAGATTTATTATCTATCACTTGGACGATAATCCCACGTCTAAATGGCCAGATTAGTTCAAGAAATTAATTTATAAACCTTTTCATTGTCTGATTAAGGAATAGTATAGTTTCTTTCCCATTCCAAGTCTTAGGTCAAGGTACTGTATCTATGAAAAAACGATACCTTTGTGGAAAGTTGCTTAACCGACCCGATCTTACTTTTATACAAGTCGCTGTTCTCATAAACGTCCAACTAACCAGTTTTAAGTGTGTTGTCACATTGCGTATTAGACACATCAAAATTTGCTCTTCGCCACAAATCAAATACTTTTATACTTGCAATGATAAAAAAAGGAAGAACCTTATGGGCCGTTAGTGCCACTTAAAGTGTGCTGGGGATTGATAAATTTCGCTAGGTATTTCATTACGTCTAATATGTTACTAAGGGGAACGGGAAGTAAGGAAATTTAGGATAGTGGAAACTGCTTGCATGCATCGCAGAATGGGAGGGCAGTTTTTTTATTATTTAGAAATATTCACTGCAATTTCCCATATTCGCTCGGATATTGGCATTCGGGCCGTTATGGGGACCGGGTGTGTTGCACTCCATATACGTAGTGTCCATAGTAAGATTGATGACCGCTTTATATAAATATAGGATTTTATACGAATCCGTATTCGTGCATCCGTATCCGGGCTCTTAGCACCGAAAGCTCTTCTGACGAGTACATAAGATTAATAGTAGGCTTTGTTTATCCTATGTAAATGCTATTAGCGCATTTACGGCGCTTAAAGGCTGTGTGCTTGAGCATTTATTTGCTACTACACGACACCCAAATACTCGGTGATTTATCATGCATCGCTAATTATTGAGAGATGGATATCAGATGACGTATAAGAAATTAGTTGCTGTCAGCTGCTTAAGTTTACCGTTAAACTGCCGCCGAACGGTGAAGGAGGGCTGGCGGCTGCGGCGACGGCGGCTGTATAGTGCCTAATGGCCCTCCTGCACTATACGCAACCGTCGTCTTGATTCATTCATACTGGAAATAAATCGCAGCAGCCGCGCGGACGTTGCGGTTTTAATTGATTTAATTACATTGTGTTAATTAGGGTGCTTTTTGGAGGCAATTGAATTCCCCATGCCGAGAGTTGGGGTGGCGACGCGGCAGAATTCCACTGAAAGGCCGAGGCACCCCGGATCCCTAATCTAGCCTAGTGCTGTGCACTATTAGCAAGAACTAGGAATAGCCAGTTCGTGACTTTCCTTGTCGATTCTTAGAACAAGCCGGTCGATTAGGTAAATGAAGATGCTGGAAGAAGCGAGCACGCAATGCTGGGCCGCCTCTAACATGTCCATGTCGGACCGTTTAGTAATAAATGTCTTCGCTGGGCAGAGCCCATGCATGAATACAGCATCTTCTCAATGAATTCCAGCCGCTGGACTTGTTCAGCAGAGATGTTGAATTAACGCACTATCCCACTAAGCAATAATTTAACATTTAATTCCGATAAATATTTTGGTGAACTCCCAACAAGGATAACGTTAGCGTAAGGGTGCAGAATCTTGGTAATTGTGTTGCGGAAGGAAATAGACGTGGCAAAAATAGAGGGGTGGCATATACGCGTCTTGTCTATCAAAGCCTAACTAATTTTTTATGTTATGTGCGGTCAGAAACATTTTTCTGATTAGATATTTTACTATTAAACTGAACAAGTGTTAGCGATGCTCAAGACTTAAACGTATGCTAGAAGAGCAAGGACTTCACCAGGGAAAGGTCTAATTTCGCGGAGCATGAGTCGATTGTGCTGATGCAGATGGAAATGAATGGAAACTCTATAATTCAATGGTCTGGTCTGATCGTCGACTACGGCTAATCGCTATTACCAGCTGGAATAAATCGAGTAGCTTATCCGCCTGTACGTATTTTCAATTTATCGTACCCCTATACCTATACGCCACCTCGAACGACGAAGCGACTAACAATCACACACGCGAACGTGCTTCGTCCCGGGAATAAATTAATATTCGAATACAAAACTTAAAGAGCAAGTTGAATATGTTTCGCCGGGTATTATTTTTAGAGTTCACCCTCTTTCGCAGTCACATCCTACTGAAGTGTGAACTGAACACGTTCCCCGTTCATTTCGTATGTATCCTCACCACTCGCGAACGGGGACGCTTCTATATATATACATGTGTGAGTGAATGTGTATATGTATGTGTGCGTGTGTGTGCACGGGCACGAAACGGGACGTCCTCCTCTTCATTTTTCCGAAGGACGGCTTATTGAACTTCGACGCAGCGATCTCAGTTCGCACTCTATCGCAATTCGAGGGTTCTTGAAAAATAAATGCCCGAGCTTGACTTCAAGAGCGTTTTTTGTGGATTCAATTGGTAATTTAGCACAATGAGTCATTGACAACATGGCTGAGACAGTACACTAATAATATTTATACACGCTTCGGCAGTATTGTAAAGGACTCTTTGTGAGACCGCCTCGCTTCATACGGTTGGGGTGAAAGAATCCTCCGAGCGAGCACTAATTTTACATTTCCTTCACTCCCATCAGCGGTGCGCGTCGCCAAAGAGATAATACTCCGCAGACTTTTTAACGTTTTAATGTGCGTTATCAGCAAATCGTACTTGTGCAGATACCAATCTTTCATTGTACCTTTAATGCATTATACATTTTTGTACCAAAAAAATCTTTATGGGAGTATAAAATTTAAAATGTCGTTTAGAAATTTTGAAAACTTTGTACAACAAACATATATATTTATATATATACATATAGGTACTGAAACAAGTGTCCTTAACAGATGCGATCCGACAATTCGTACCTTATTTGCTTTTTTAATGATATTCCGAAATGGAAGCGCCGCAAAATATACAGAAACATTTTTCAAATTAATAATGCGCACTGTTTTAATTACAAAGCGGTTAGGGTTGGGGTGTTTTCGAGATGGGACGCGGCGCGAGGGGGAATGGGGTCGCCAGCTATAGCGCCATATACCCTGACAAGTTATCCGCTGATATTATTCATCTACTAAGAGAATTTAAATGAAACCTGACTGACCTTTTCCTCGTTCCGTTTCCAGCAGTGCTTTTGATAAGCATTCTTCATTTCAGTAGCATTTGGTAACGTGCGAGGCTATGGATGCGATTAATCGGCTATTTAGTATAACAAATAACACGCATTCGGTAAAGGTGAAGACGATTTGAACTGCAATCATTTTTGTCAAATCGCTTTTGGCCTCGGCCTCTCTCCCGTGAAATGGAAGCTTCAATTGTTTTGATGTATATGTATGTTGCAGCGTTCGCCCGCGCCCATGGAAATCATTTGCATTTTGTCATTCGCGCTTCGCTGCTTATTTATAGGCTTTGATTGTCATTCCATCTCTGAGCTTGTATCGACTTATTTTGTTCCGTCGAATATTCTTAAGCTGGAAAATACAATTTGCTGGATGAATGGTCACCGCTCACAATTTTAAAAGCGCAATGCCGATGATCATAATCGCCTTAAATATACAGGATGGTGGCGGCGCGGCGCGAACGCTTTGCTGCACTCACACCCTTTCAGAATCCTGTAGGAATGAGTGCGACACACTCGTGCTGATTGTTCATTCGTGATGGATTCTGTAGCGGTGCGAGTGAACGTGTAGCAGCCACCATCCTGTATGTGAATGATCATTCTCTGTTTCGGAATGCGCTCTTGACGCCATCATCGGCTTAATTTTTGCTAATGCGCATTATTTTTTGCGAGTCGAAAAGTTTAGTCGTTGTCCTCGCACGCTGCAAAGTACTGAAATAAACGAGGCGGGCTTGCATTTGCTATTCTGGCCGGTTGCCATACCTCGGTCACCTCGAGAAATAAATTTGCAATAATCTGCATCGTATCACGTCAAAGGGCAGCGCATAACTGAATTTAGAATTTCCCCGTTAAAACACTGTTATTTATATAGCACTTAGTCAGAATGGGATGGGAAGGGGGTTAAGGGAGCCGAACTAAATCACTAGGGTTCCTCTTTCACGCACACATCGCACACATACACATACACACATACAATAAACATTAAAAGTTACAAATTTTATTCCATATACGCTCTCGGCTGCTTAGAAAAAGTAATGCCACGTCGACATTCTCGCATTTCACCCAAACTAACGTGAAAATTATTATAATGCGCTTGTATTATAGCAATAAAAAGCACGCATATATAACTTGGCAAAGGCTCAGGGAAGAAGTGCGAAATTACGGTCACGAATGCGTATGCAGCGAAGGCAGGCAGAAAAAAGTACGTGTTAACTGATTGATGATGATACGAGCGGGGGATGGTAATTGCTGTCAGTGGATCAAATGCCGATTGCTCACCGCTTAACCGTGTATCGATATCCGAAGGTAACGGAAGTGAAATATGCTAATCGACGCATATAAGTGCGGATCCGCTAAAAGAACGGAGGAAGCTGCGATAGGCATAATATTCCGCACCCTCTTTTCACATAGTCAGTGTACGTGGCGGTCGGTAATTTAAAAATTAGTGCCTCCACCATTTGCCGCTTATTTTATCTAAGCATCCTCTCGCGCTTTTCGTAAAACTACTCAGATATCCAGTCGAGCTTATAAAGCCGGTAAAAAGCGTCGTAGCTCCTTATTCTGATTTAATGAGTTTAATGTCATTATCCTGCAATGATTTTCGCCGTTCGTTCGTTCGTTCCCCATTGGCGGCATTCGGGAAGCATTCGAAGTCATTGAGGTGGAAGCGAATGCAAGCAGACGGTGGGATCCTAGCCAGATCAGTATACGCACAGCCAAGTCACATCTCCACCACCTAGTTCCTTCGCGCCGAACCTGCTATTGTTTCCTGCTAAATCGGAAATCGACCTGCATCCAATGCCGCCGCCCTGATTGAACGCTTCAAACGTTATAAACTGCCGCAACCCATACCTTCGCGATATCCGATACCCCGCTAGACGCTTTTATTTAAATAGGGACTTAGTTGACTGCAAGACACCTCTCAATGCAGTTAGCAATTCTCATTTATACTTTTCCAGCTTAGCTATACTGATACACCTTATTCCGAGAAGATTACTGCCGTCTTATTTCAGAAATACGACCTCTCTATTACGACAGGCGCTTTACTTCGTACATGTATAGGCATTTATTCGTATAGGGTGTTGGAGAGCGGCAAAAGTGAAAAATAAGGAAGTTTTTCTTGCAATAAAATAAAAAAATTATAAAAATTATAGTTATATTATTTATGCATATACAATTAGTACAGTAGATCTACAAAAATTCAACTGTTTTTCGGAATAGCACATGGGAAACTTTTTTAGGGGTGCAAACTTTTCACTCTGCGTACAACGTACATCCCTTTAATATTGTAACCTCAGAATTCGGCATCTGGCTCTGGCTGAAAAAGAAGCAGACTTATATTGGTTTAGTCATCCTCTAATTAAATTTCAGGTATAGATTTTCTACGCCCTGTATGTCTTTTTGTGACATTGATCAATTCGACGGACGCTAAAACCTCTGACAAAATAGGCACGATGATCGAGAGATTTGTGTCCCTTATTTATTTCCTATACCTAACTTGCTCTAACACTGCAGCCACGAATTGATAACGGCCTATCAAAACACTGACGGGTTGTTAATGCGCTGGCTTCTGCTCCTTATCTGCCGTGGACTGTTTCGACGAATAAGCTGAAAATGGAAAAGATTCTGCTTAAGGGCTGCTCCATCGAGAGGAGAGACGAAAACTGTTGAGAGAAAACAAGTGTCGCTCGTTAAACCAATGACCCCATAGATAACCGTCGATCGAAGCGAGTGACTTTTCCTGCCGAATGCCATTAAAAATATAACGATCAACACAGTAAGAGAGGCAGGCGTACAATCAGCTGGTCAAATTACGCAACTTTATGAATTCGAAAAGTTCGTGTCAATAAGGGAGATGATGGTCTCGTCGCTGCGTTGGGCATCTAAGAGGAACGACCGTCAGGAAATATCAAAGATAAATCCCGCATATATGTTGAAGGGTATATTTGCACAGAAAGCGAGATATAGCTTCATGGCTAGTGTGTACTACAGTTTTCTAGTAACAGTTGCAGTAATTGAGGCTATTGATGATACCGACCCAACGGGAGATTCGAATTGCGGTTCGGCAGACAGCGCGGGGGTTGTTTACAACTTGCCGGAGGCGGCCGCAAGCCATTGTCTGCCCACGAGGGGTGATTTCAAGCTTATCAAAAACTCCAAGCGCTCTGCTGACGTCTGCACACTAGGTATACTAATTTTATTGGCGATGAAAAGGCGACGCACATTAACAAGCCCCTAATGCCGAAATTTTTATTCTTCCCTTCGAAGCTTTCATTTAACGGTTATATATTTGTATGTTTCGCACTTTGTTGATTTGCTAGCAACGCAGCACTATTTCCTTGTTTTCGGCTGCCCATCGGCCAAATTTATATACCTACATAGATTTATTTTTCCCCGTTATTTATTATTTCTGCGCGAAAGACCCTTCGCTCTTCTTCACCTACTCTCTCTATATGTATATATTTATATATATATGACATTCATTTATTTGCCTTGCGGTTAATTTATTTATCTAGAAGGCCGCAATCTTAATTAGCCATCTCAGGGTTCATATTTCGCGTTGGTTATTTCTCCTACGCCGCCCGCGTTTTGTTTATCAGAAGAGGTAAGGCGTCTCATTGTCTGCATAAGTACTTTTGTTGTAACTCAAATTATAATTGTTGGGGTCGTGTCGCTCTAAATAAATAATCCGCGCCATACTAAATAAGGGAATAATTAATGAGGCAACACAGCGATATAGCTAACTCTGTACGTTACGCAAGCATTCAAATATCAGTGAACATAACTCGCAAGAACAGTACCAATTTCATTTAAGATTTGCTGCGAATTGTAAAAGCTTCGGTTCGTCTAATAAATATTTGACGACACAGCCAACGGTTCCCGCGTCTCTGCCACCCCTCAATCTACGTTTGTGCATGGAGCCCGCGCGTATACCTCCGTCTCGGCTCCCAATTAAGGCCATATATAGTTATCTTTGTTTTAATGCGTTCATCTGCCGCGTTTAATCGCAGGGAAGGCTAAATTAATATAGGTTACAGTTGTAACTTTGCTAGTCCCTAAACAAGATGACGCTTTCCTTAAGGCATCTCCAGGGAGAATCTTCAGCGGATAAAGTATTCGCACGAGCAAGAGCAACACGACCATATCGAGAATATTATCATTGCACAGGGTAACAAGGTATTATGGTGGCATAACAGCAAGAAGCGACTCTTAAATAAGAACGGGAAACGGAACAAGAGCGGAGCGAAGTCGCATCACATCAGCCGTAACGGAAGCACAGTCCTTGATTCCGTACACGTATTCACACCTTTTACAATGCTAACTTTACCTATATAAACATGTGGATTTCATGGCTTGAACAGCGGTTGGAATATAATCATGCTCCATATACTATAAAGTCGGCTTCCTTGTACGCTTCCCAATACATACACAAACACGCACACACACCTTCATTGCGATTAGCCTTTTGTACTTCTTCTTGGGGGACAAATAAGAAGATTATTCGCTGTCTTTATATTTTTTTTTATTTGAAACTTTGTTTGCGTAAATATTTTTCATAAATCCCGAACGGAAAACCTTCCATCGACCCCTCAAAGCCATAAAAAACTGCTTTAAGCTTTCATACCCCCGTCCTTTTATTCCCTTGCGCCAAGTTCGGTCTGAAGAAGCACGTACTTTTTCCAAATGATAATTCAAAACAAAAACAAGCGCAATTTATCGCTTTCTATATTGGAAATAAATAAAAGTATTGTAATAAGGGCAGTCTACACATGCCCATTTGTCCCGCTTTGTTCTTCGGCTACAGCAGCAGCAGCAGCAGCAGCAGCTTGAAAATCGATTCCTGTAAGGGTAGGCTAGGTCAAGAATAACGGACCCCTATGCAGAGGGGATTTAGCACATTAACTACGTTAAAATGGTTGTTTTGCGATGTTTTTATGCGTTGTGCCCACAGATAGTCCCAAGGTACATATTAAGTTTCTCGCTCGCTCAGCAAAACACATTAATATTAGTGGTCGATCGGAAAAAAGTTGATAAAAAGTGTGCTTGTTATCCCTCTTATTTCTCTCGACGCGCGCTCTGCCACAGTATCGAGCCGGCTCGTTTGGCCCCAGAGTCTAAAATAAATTCCACTTCATGTTTCTCACTCCTTTCCCTTAATTGTTATTACCTCAATGAGCTTGACTCTTCTTGTTTGGAGCTCAGACCAACGTACCGCATTGTACTGAATATAGCCTGTAAGACCGGCGCCTTCACATTTGTCGAATGCCGATTACGTAAGAAAAAATATTTTCGCACCTTGTTTCCATTCATTTTTCATTGTTTCACTCACTCTTATTTATGTTTAATCGACTTGACTAATTTTCAATGAATAAATGCAACTTCAAGTTTGTCAGTCCTTTCCCTTAATTGTTATTACCTCAATGAGCTGGACTCTTCTTGATTGGAGCTCAAACCAACGTACCGCATTTGTACTGAATATAGCCTTTAAGACCGGCGCCTTCACATTTGTCGAATGCCGATTACGTGAGAACAAATGTCTTCGCACCTTGTTTTCATTCATTTTTCATTGTTTCACTCATTTTTACTTATGTTTAATCGACTTCGCAAATCAATAAGCAATTCAACTTCATGTTTGTCACTTTTCTCCTTTAATTGTTACTACCGCAATGAGCTTGACTCTTCTTGATTGGAGCTCAACTTACCGCGTTTGTATGGAATATAGCCTGTAAGACCGGCGCCTTCACATCTGTCGATTGCCGAATACGTAAGAATAAATATTTTCACACCTTGTTTTCACTCATTTTTCATTGATTCACTTGTTTTCAGTTATGTTAAATCGACTTTGCTCATTTTCACCCATCTTCAATCACCTTACAGTTTCCACCCTGTAGTCTTAGTTATGAGTTTTTATTCCATCATTAGCACAATTTGTGAACGCATTTGGGATTGGAATAAGTTTAAGGGCGCTATGCAAATACGTATAGATGAATTCAAGAATGCATCATTTTTAATATACGGAGATTGCAGCCGTAGATGTTGATGATTAAATCATATAAACGAAGTTGATTGCTAGATTTTAATAAGTAATATGTGCGGTATGTAAATAGCGCCGCAATCGCGAGTGCTTTAAATTTTTAATTTTTAATCTGTGTATTTTGACAGCCTTAATAAACATATGGACCGCCGCGCGGAGATTTTTCGCTTCGCCCAGAGCTCGGGCGAAAGACTTTAATATTACTGGAGCATTATCTTTAACGCAGTCATGCTGAGGCAAATTACGAAAGAAATGTAATAAGGTTTTGGGGCTAAAAGGGTTCATCAAGTGTCATTTCCTGTTAATGGTCGCTAAAACTGTTACTGCCTTTTAATTTTCGTCAGACCCTCGAAGCCTTTCAGAATCTCCGGATCTTTTTTTTGTTTTTTGTCCTTAATTTAAAAATTAAAAAAGTACTTCAAAAGATTAACAATGAATTCATCTTATTAGGTATACGTATAAATATGCATATAAAATTATGTATCTCTCTTTTCTTTGTTCTTTATCTGTATTAATTTAATTTTAATAGGCATTTAATAATGACACAAAGCACACCACGGGGAGTTTATAAATAATGACATGTCGTTTTGCGTTAATTCGTGCTCCGTAGATGATCTCGTACACAGAAGATCGTTGTAGGTACGAAACTTCTTTAATCGTGCTTCCTCACGTCACGTTCACGCGTCGCACAGTTATACAACGGCCCCCTCGTGTATAATTTCCCCACAATCATTCTCATTTAAACAGTAACTTGAGAAAGATACTTATGTGCACGTTAATTCTTACGTAGCGTGCTCTCTTAATTTTTGCATCCGAACTTTGGGGTAAATATTGTGGCTGGCTCCTCCATCCTCCTTGTTTGATGTTATTCCACGTTATTCTCATATTTTCTTTGCTCGCTGCAGCGCATTGCTGAGGATGCTGTGTGTAACTTTCGCCGCGGTCCCTCTTCCGTTCTTATTACGAGTCAGTTATTATTGTTGAGCGTGGATTTGAAAGAATGTGCATGTGCTGCTTCACACGTACGCATGCATATTGTACAATTTCTGGCGGCTTTCTTCGCATTCAAGCCCCCGAGGCATGCGGGTCCCTCAAAGGATTTCGGTGTCATTAACAGCGCCAGTGATTACGCTGTCCAAGCGATGTCACTCGTAATATGAATGCGGATTTGACATCGTATAGGAACATGGTAGCTTCTTCAGCGAGACTGCGAATGCAATTAAGCGAAAACGTTAATTATGAATAGATTGATTTAAGAAATGTTTACTCAACGTTCCTGATTGCATTTATTGATGCATTAAGTCGGTGGTAAATTGGCATTATCCTTAGGGGCCTCGACTATATTGTGCTGCTACCTCCTTGTTGGAAACTGTTTAGCAAACAAGGCCGCAATTCATGTAGTAGGTATAAGGCAAGTATACGATGCGGGCTGAATGGCTTAATGCCGTTAGATGAGAGCCAGCCGACTATATTATATGTTGCTCAAAACGATATCATTCTGGGTCGTATCATCTCTGTTCGGGAAAGGTTCAATTAACTCTAAAGCAGATTAGCTTCACTTATGACTTAATTAGGGTTGTCCGTGGTGCTCGGACGCGCTTTGACATTTCAACGCGGGCCGATACAGAGCTTAAATAATTAGCGACATATCACCGCATCTATTTGAGAGATGGGTGCAGAAATATTGTTCGACATTTGCCCGAGAATGAGTGGCTGTCATTAATTCGAACTTGAATTGGGGTTCTGCTGCTCGGAGGGTTTATGCCCTTTTCCATGTCGCAACGTCGGAAGTCGTGCGTATGACGTGCGTTCTTGAATGAACTCGTGCGAATTTAGTCGCGACACTTCTTTGGGAACTTAACTAGTTTATTTGTAATTCAGCAGCTACTCCAAACGAACAAGTAAATGTCCTACACTTGGCTATATGAAAACAAGACAAACCGTGGAAAGTATTGCGTCCTGCTGCTATTATCCAAAAGCGGCATGCGTGAGGCTAAGGTTCGAACGGACCGTTTATCTTTGCGCCCCCTTTACTGGACGTTGCATATCTCATATCTTCAGTTCTTTTATCCGACAAAGCGAACAGCTACCATTTGTTTTATATATGGCGAGGTAATATATATTATCTATATATAAGTACCTTTAGATGTTAGCAATCCATTTGAAAGTTTGGCAGCGCAATGCGCTTATTTTGAAAAAGCATGGAGCATGGGCTTTTGCATAGAAGAGGCGACGAGCTGCGACCCCTCCGACATTAACTTTACTTTTTAAAAGAGGCCATACATATTGGACGTGTCGTTCCTAACGCGTACAACCCGTATACCATTCCCTTCTTGCTGCCTCGTATACAGCCTGTTAAATCTTTATGATGAACGTTCTATACGTCCCTGATGCTGATGGTACTGCTCTCTCGACTTTATAATATAAAAATCATTCTTATACGCAACCGCGCCTTCCCGACTAAAACAATCGTAACCCTCGCTCCACTTTCAATCTGCATCTTAGCAGCTTTTTAAGCTTAGCCCCGCCAAAGTTATTCATGATATTTAATTACAATTAAAACTGTCTTTCTGAAGCTTATTTAAAATTTTCTTTCTGCGAGATTTTTATTAATTTCTTAGGCGATACGCGTCTCGAAAACTTTACGCCTTCGTCTTAATTGGACTTTAATGAGAGCCAGAGGGATAAAGTCGTGGCAGGTCAATCAGATGCGACTCAATATTTGCTCGTATTGCTGCGTCGTCCTGATATTAATCCCTAGTCAAGCAAAGAGTAAGGCAGTCAGCTTGCGCCTTAGGTACGTTAGGTAACCCTTGGATGGAGTATAATTAATCAGACCACCCTCTATTGTACGACGATGCATTTGAAACTTAAAAAATAATGGCCGATGGTAGACGTGGAAACAGCAGGAAGAGCGATTTTGCAGCAACGAGGAGCTGGAATCAAAGTTGTCCAAAACTTGGGACAAAAGTGAATGACGGATTAAGTGGATGATAGATGGAAATTATGAAAGATTAAGGATGCATACATGCTTTTTTAAATTTGATTTAGTGCTGGCCCACACTTATATTGATCAGCAGAATCAGCTGTATAGAAAGAAGTGATGGTAAACAAGTAGATAAACACACATCTCGCATTGGGCCATCAATCGGCTAAGGACTAATCTTAGTTCACCAAGTCCCTTATTGTGCATTGTCGTTGATTGGCATGTGTTGTGCTAGTGGCCGTTAGTGTTGAGTGCGCCGCCGCCACCGCCACCACCGCCGTCAAGCGAGAGAAAACGTGATCTGCTGGAGGCGTCCACAGTCTAACATCAGACACGCTATCGCCGTGTACTGTCTACATTTTCCCCTATAGTAGCGATACACGTGCCTCACGCCACGTTGCTGACCTCCATATCAACCCCTCGCTGCCGCCGCCGCCGCCGCCGCTGCCGACTCCAAGCTCAGGCCCAACACGCTTCGAAATGCTGGAGCCGCGCTGGAGGCCCATCCAGGTAACAACGGACCGATAGCTATTTTTTGATTTTAAGGATTGCTCGGGGGGCGGCGGAGAGGATCATAAAGGAGCGGGGTGGGGGGTTTACGGGCTCGTGCCCGACCTCTAAGGAGGACCGCGTCTTGGCATTTAGGGCTCCTCCTACCGCCCACGCACTCTTAGCTCCTTTTCCCGACGTGGTTGACGTTCGTACAGCTTCACCACGAACGCCGCCACCAAGTTCTCGCTCCCGCTGCCGCTCCCGCTCCCCGACCCCATTTGCATATACCTACCTTTCTCTTCCCCGAACTGAGACACATTGTTCTTTCGTGAAGGACACCTACTCTGATCTAATTACAGTATTCTTAAAAGTTGAATATTCTGCCAACCACCCCCAGCTAGTTAGTCTGCCTACACTCTCGAGTTTTCGTTGCAAGTTGCACTTATTACATCCCCGCACCATTTTTGTTTGTTTAAGTCCTCATTTTAATAAGTAATGAAAAATTCGTATTTCATTTGTTTTCATTAATTTCCGACTCATTTATATCTACATAAGTACATACATATGTATATGTATGCTTTGTTCAATTATGATAAATTAATTTCGTTTTCCAAAATAAAGCAATCGCATCTTCCCTTTGAAGAAAATTGCCTCCATTCTCAAAATATTAAACTTAAATGCAATAAGTTATTTAAATGCCTATTGTTTAGAAGTAGCGGGGTGGGCTTTTAACAGTACAATATCAGTTAAATAGTATTTAACCGCATTAACAGTTAAACCTACGCTGTGTATTACTTGTAATTTCACGCGAAATTGAGCTCTGCGAGTATAAAAGGGGTTTACTTCAGCAGATAGGGAAGGTCGCCTTGAATTAATTACCCAGGTGATATTATTAATTGTAAGTTTGTTATTGGTGCTGCTTGTATCCACACACACATGAATGCATTCCTGTACACCCATTGATAAAACGAACGTGCAACCGAGGAAGTTGGGGGAGGCGGGCTTCCTTGGTTCACAATGTGACACACAGGTATTTGCCAATATATTCCCAAGTTTCCCAAGACGCGCGGGACTAATGCCTTTCTGACCAAACTACATAAATAATCTGTAAAGGGCAATTAAGATAAGAACGTGTTTAATATTTCAATGCGCTTATGTATAGGAGCTGATATTGGGAAATGGGGCTCTATATATTGCTGAGGTGTTAAGACTATTGTAAATCCCCTCCACTTTAATTAATTCCGACTGCTCCCTTATTGCAAGTACACAACTCCGTATAAATTGTTCTTGTCTGATTGGGACAGTGTTTAGATAACGGGTTCGTGTTTTTTCCATTGCGGCAGCTTAAAATTCAACTTCCATTCAATTCGTCGCTTCGGAAATGGAAAAACACATTGGAAGAAGCGCGCGGCGAGCTCTTTAAAATATTCATTTCTTAATTTCGCCCATTAATTCTTGGCGTTTATTCTTTTTCTCTTTTACGACAGTGCTTTTATAATTTGTTTGTTATTTATATGCGACGGGAAATATGATGCGGAAATATTCTTTAGAAACACGAGTTGGGGCGAAAGTGTTTTTGACTTTTGACAAAAGAAGCTCCGCGACCAGCACCGTAAAAAAGCCTTCGTCTGCTGCCTCCCCTCGCTTCTTGTTAAACGTAATATAATAGAAGAAGTGCAAATTCTGGTCCTCCCGCGGAAATTATGAATGCGATCCAGAAGTGAATTTTATCCGAAAGTAAATGTGGAATAAGTGGCGCAAAATCCGCGAAATTGCGGCTCGGGATTACTTACACTGTGATATCTTAATCTCTATTTTATAGTCTAGGTGCGGGCTGTAAACAGTCCTAATCTCCTCGATATGTCCCCGAGCGCTTCACCCGATGCTCTCCGGCCCGTACAACACCGCAACAACCGATAACGCGGATTATTTAAATTATTAAACCGTTTTATTTATGCTCTGTATTTCAACTGCATCTCACCTTATTAATGCAATATAAATGTGGATTTGTTGTCGACGACGGTGCAGAGCGAGCAAACACGTTCCTTGTGTGTTTCAGGGGGCGGCAGGGGATGGGATGAGAAATATCCCTCTCTTCGTTGTAAGTTAATCACCATTCTGGGTACCGTCGGCTAATTTGCATTTGTTCTTGTTTGCTCACTCGGCTCAGATGAGTCTTGAGACATATAACAACCGCGTTAATTTCAAGTTACATGTTTATGCCCGTGAAACCCCCAACGCGATTTGTTACTTTAATTTAATCGCGCGCGTCTCTTCACTCTACTAGTATTAACGTGTATTATGTATGAAATACCGGCACGTATTTCAACCCTACCACCCACACCACTGTTTGTTAACTCGAAACTATCATTCAAGACTGTTACTCGCACTCGTTCGCGCTTATACGAGTGTCGCCCCGTTGCATCAGGGCACGAATATAAAGCCCGTCGTGCTAGTAGACTTGAGTTCTTTAAATATTTGGCGTATTTTTAATTTTATAGTCGTGGGGAAAGCGTGGCGCCTAGATTGATCAAGGGTGTCGGGGATATTTAGCACTCGATGGGAGAGGATGTAAAAGGGTAGCGCATATAGTGGCGGGCCACCCTCTCGAACGGCCGTTACTGTGTTATGGAACGACAGACGATCGTACATTGCACCAAGGCGGCGATTCTAACTAAACAACACATATCATCGTAAATCGATTGTTATACTGGGATATTTACACATCCGTTCTCTTTCTCTCTTCTTTCCTATCAAAGTCTGCACTCGACTGGTTCGATATTTGAATCGTTGAATATGCACACAGAAGTAATTGCAAAAAAAAATATGAGAAACGTGATTTCAGTAAAAACAAGGAAGATTACGTCTGCCTTAAATAAAATGATGATTAAGGCTGAATATAAATATCGACAGGGAGGCGGGCGCGTCTTGCATTCGCAAGTTTGTTAAGTTTGTTCGGAGATGTAGATGAATATTTAATAGCACACCTTAATTATCAGAGGTAATGTCTGTTGCTTTGCTTCGCACGGCGCGAAGGCGCTGAGCAACCGACCGCCAACAGCCACCGCCATCCGACGCAAATTAGCCTGCCGCTGCACAGCCATTAACAACATTGCGACTGTCGAAACATTGTTTTGTTTAGTTTGTAGAGTTAGATATAATGAAGGCTTTAAAAAGAGCCGACGACGGTACGTTTTCACCGAGGAGTAATTGCATGTAGTCCCGAGCCGGATAATAATGGATGCTTTTGTCGGCTTTCAATCGATCAAGTCGGATCATTGCTGCGGAGCAACTGTAACTGCTCATAAAATCCATTGGGATCTTGTTTTTATCCTTGGCAATATAAGTTGGAAACTTTTGTGTTAAGGATCGCTATTGCTGCGGGTCGTGCAGTACAAATGGCCTAGTAGGTATTTGGCATTATTCGGTATGTTTTGTTGCGCGGGACAGCCCCGTCTTTGCTATTGCGGGGCTATTACATTTAACCGGGGTAAGTCGTTAAGAGTTCGATTCTCGATTCCCCGCAGCGGGGATTAGTTATTTATTAGTCGCTGTTGTCTCTTTCTCGTTGTTATTATCTCTCTATACTTATGTATATGAAACGTTCCGGTCCGTCTAGCGGCACTTTCCTCTCCACCCCATGCGTCTCATGTAGTATGTATGTATCGGTATAGTTATTACAATATCTTCAGGTTGTTCCCATCTTGACGCGAGGCAGTTTGTTCAAGGGACGCGAGTAAAAAGTAACACTAGAATATCAATATCATGTAGATTCACACTTGATAACGAATACAGCGCCTCGCGTGAAAGCGTCTCGAGCGACGTCCTAAAGGATCCTTTGGGAGATATTATGCGACCAGGCCGATTGCACCAAGACGTGCCTAACACGTAAATCCCGACATAGGTGGTTCAGCTTCATCGCTCAGGGCTTCCAATCCTGGATGCGAGCCTTGATACAACAAATGATGCGCTAACATTAGTGCGGAAATATCGAGGATCGTAAACGCTAACGCATACAGATATCATTCAATCCTCCGGGTGGACTGAATTGCTGCTCTTTATATACCTACCCTTCCATTCTCGCGCACGCTTTAAATTGGACATATGGCAAATAACCTATTTAAAATATTAATACTTTATCAACACACTATCAATGTGATACCACGTGAAGCTATGTAAAATAGGAACGATATCGAGTTTCCATTGTGGACCTGTTTTCATAGTCCTTTAGCCAGGAAACAACAAGCATTGCTGATGATGTTTATCCGCCATCTGCTAAAAAAGTAAACAAAGGCAAATGGCAATTGGCTCTAATGAGCTGAGTGCGTGTATGGATTCGCCTTTATTTGCGCATCCCCCCAAAACAGTTTTTTAGAAAAGTTTTAAGAATTTTAAAAAGTATGCGTGCTGAATATGATCAACTTAACAATTAAAAAAAATTGAGAATAAA
>JARJDY010008242.1:0-17056 GCA_030264615.1 Cypha longicornis
ATACGAACTGTGCGTGGGTAATAACTGCCAAACCTGGTCAGCAATTAATGCTAAATGTGACTTTCTTCAAAATGGAGAAGTATTTTAGCTGTCGCTACGATTATTTAGAGATCAGGTATAAAGATCAATAATTTACAATAAACACTTCGGATGCCTTTTGTCGCCCTGTTGTAGAAACGGAGGGACGTCGGCATCACCCTTAATAGGAAAATATTGCGGGAGCGAAATTCCACAACTTATCTATTCTCACACTAATCAAATATACCTTCACTTTGTTTCTGACGGGCTTCACTCAGCCGCGGGCTTTTTTATTGAATGGAGTTCAGCCGCAACGGGCTGCGGGGGCTCGTTGAGCGCTCCCTTAGGTACGATTATATCGCCCCATTACCCTGAACCTTACAGCAAGAATACCGAATGTTTCTGGAAGATTGATATCAGCGCGGGTTCTCGAGTTCAAATGGTATTCGCCGATTTAGATCTGGAACCTCATTCGAAATGTTTCCTAGACTTTGTCGAGGTACTATAATTTGGATGATTCCCAAGAATTTACTTTAGTACATTAACGCTATTTTGCAGATATTTGATGGTATTGCAACTACTGCAAAAAGTTTGGGCAGATACTGCACAACTCGTAGCGGACAAGTTTCCATTATTCAATCAGCCGGAAGCCATGTCACCGTTAAATTTCGATCTGATTTGAGTTTTCAGGGTAGGGGTTTTCAATTGCAGTATTCAACGCTTTGCAAAACTAATTCAACCGGTTTTGGGGGCGTTATCGAGAGTCCAAATTTCCCCAACGGCTACCCGCACGATTTGGACTGCTTGTGGCAAATCGAAGTACCGCGGGGAAATACCATTAACATTACGTTCTCACATTTTGAATTGCAACGGTATTCTCCTTTCGGGGACAACGGCTGCAAATTCGACTATCTGCAAGTAAGTCATCAAAGCAAATTACTATTTTGGAATGCATGAATGCTATTTGGGGTTTAAGGTACTGTTCAAAATCGATTATGTTGAGCAAATGCAAATCGAAGGCACTTATTGTTCCACAAATCAACCGGGTCGTATCGCTCTTAAATCAAACGTTGCTCAAATTAAGTTTGTTACGGATAGTTTACTTGTCGGTTCAGGATTTCGGCTGGAATGGAACTTGAACGGTTGCGGTGGGAAGTACACCCACCCCGATGGCACAATTCAAACGCCGTTTTATCCAAAAGCATACCCTTACGATATTGAGTGTCACTGGTTAATTGAAACTGAGTATGGTCACAGTATTCAGATAACTTTCAGCGACCTGGATCTCGAAGTACATCCTAATTGTGTTTACGATTATGTTGAGGTAACTTCCAGATATCTTGGTTGTCACCAGTAGTTAGTTTTTTGTTTCTATAGATATTTAATGGGGTCGATGACAAAAGTGCTAGCATAGCCAAATTTTGTACATCTATTGACAAACCGATTGATGTTACTAGCATCGGTCCAAGCATGTTCATAAAATTTACTAGCATGAACGACTACAAAAGGCGCGGTTTCTCTGCCAAATATAAGAGCATACCTTCTAAATGCGGTGGTACCCTCACGGCTCCAACAGGATCCATCCATTCTCCAAACTATCCCAAGAATTACGACAAGAACGACTCATGTTCCTGGCTAATAGAAGTAACTGAAAACCATTTAATTCAACTAGAATTCGAAGACTTGGATTTCTTAACATCTTGCGAAATAAACCATGTCAAGGCACTGTATTAATCATAGGGTAGTCCCAATAACTTACTTATAAAATACATAGATTTTCGATGGGCCCACATCAGCGTATCCATTGTTGGGAAAACTGTGTGGACCTCATAAGCCAAAGCAACCCTTCAAGTCAAGGACAAACCACATGTTTGTGGAAATGGTAACCCACAATTTCATCACGACCAAGGGATTCCTGGCAACGTATAAAACGGCGTGCGGTGCTCGTATAAAAACCCAATCAAGTGGAATCATCGACTATACCTTCAAGCATCACACTCTGTCTGGGGGTGATAATTGTTCATGGACCATAATATCGGAGCGTCCGGATGAACACATTTTCTTGACGGTAACGTTCATGGACACAGCTTATTTTTACTGTGGATATGACGGGCTTTCCATTTATGACGGCGAAGATCATAATGCAACATTGATAGGCACCTATTGCGATAACTTACCCTCCCGTATAAAAAGCACCGGTTCGGTCATTCACCTAGAAAACGTTAATAATCTAGTGTTCACCGCTTCATATTCCGTTCTGGATTCGGCTTGTGGCGGCAATTTAAATTTTCTCAAAGGATTATTCTCAACGCCTAATTATCCTGATAGTTATCCGGTCAATGTGGAGTGTGAATGGATCATCAATGTTGCCCCTGGTAAGTGTTTCGTCATGTCGCATACATCGTATAAGAAAACATTAATGTAGGAAATCGGATCAGCATAAGCTTCTCGGAATTTGACATAGTTAAATCGGAATTTTGCAATGAAGATTATTTAGAGGTGCGGGAATATAACAGGACCGGAAAGTTTTTGGGTTCTTTCTGCGGAAATAATCCGCCGTCCAATTTAACGGCCAACGCCACAGTATGGTTCTACTTTAAGAGCGAAAAACCGGCTCTGGGAGTCACAGCTGAAACAGGAAAAGGATTCCTGGCGGAGTACACTTTGAGTCTGTTTGATGGACATGTTATTTATGATATACTAAATTAACGCATTACAGTACATGGTAACGAGATGTACGGTAAGGAGGGGCAAATAGGTTCACCGGGTTATCCCGGGTACTTCACGGTGATGGAAGCAATGTCTTGGAAAATAACGGTCGCGGCGGATCACTTCATCGAAATATTCTTCCCGGATTACTCTTTGAAAACGTATAGCAACGAAGAATGCTATTCACCCGCTATTATTATTTATGATGGTCCGGATCAAGATTCGCTAATTCTGGCCAACTATTGCGGCAACGACGGAGGCAAAACCGTAATAACCAAATCCAATACAGCGTTTGTTATGTTGTTCGGTACCGCCGTTTTACCAGGCTCAAAGTTCCTGCTGCAGTGGAAGGAAATCAATAGAGCTGTAAAAAATCACCGCGAGATATTTAAATGTGACGATGCCCAGGATGTCATTAATCTTGAAACTGGTGGCTCGTATAACTTATCCGTACATCTAAACTCGTCAATAAAAATTTGCACGTGGACATTCATCAGTTCCCCCAATCGTCATTTAAAAATCACCTTCGATCTAGTTAAACTTAATTCGTTGTATAATTGTTTCATCGGTGATAGAGTTCGCGTATATTCGGCCAATGAAGATGTAGCTATTCCAAGGACCGGAAGAGACTACTCCCAGATTAATGCGACAATTTGCAATGCGACTAGCGTTGGGAAAACTTTCGAAACTTCGCATGGAATGATTGTGAAGTACTTCAAGTTTGCCGGCAGACTTATCAGTAGTTATGCTACTTCTAGCTTCAATGCAACAATTCGAGATGGTATATGTTTTGTGATACTCTTCACATCAAGCTATACGAATTTTTGCAGTTTGCGGCGGTCTTATAAAAAATCAAGCTTTAATTCAGGTCGACAATAACACGGATCCGGTAAAAATAGGAAAAATCTTAGAGGTTTGATTAAAATGCATAATTTACGAGTATTTGAGTCTTAAACACTTAAACAAACATTTTCCAGTGCGAATGGCGCATTACTGTTCGAACCGGACGTAAAGTTCAATTGGAGTTTTTGAAAATTAACTTCAGTAGCGATGCTTCTTGTTCGAACTATTTAATGATCAGAAACGGCCATTCGTTATCATCTCCGCCCTTGGGCAATGGAAAATACTGCAACGGTCCCATAACCGATTTAGTTGCAAGCGGAAATGAAGCTTTTCTAAGATACCGAACGGGACAACCGAACAATGTTATTTGAAAATTCTTCATTCGTCACCAGCATCATGAATTAATTTATTAACGACTTTATTTTTAGACCATTTTGATAAAAGTATCTGAAGAACGAATAGGGTGTGATGACACAATAGTTTTAACAAAATTTATAAACTCTGTAAACATTTCGTCTCCCAATTATCCAAATGCTCCTAATGCTCATATTGAATGTTCCTGGATCATTTCGGTGCCCAACGGAGAAGCTATTAGGATAGACTTCTTGGAACGCTTCGACCTTGTTGAATCCACGGAGTAAAATTTCTTAGTAACGGCGTCAGCGATTTCTTAAGATTGCTTTTAGTTGTACTTCAGATTATGTGGAAGTTCGAGACGGAGCTACTGAATTTTCGCCACTCGTAGGCAGATTTTGTAAGACCATACCATCGACGCAAGTTACATTAGAAAACATGATGTATGTTAAATATTACACTGACGTGGATAATCCTAGGAACGGCTTCAAAGCCCAGATTTCCATTGGTAAAACACGAAACTTGAAATTTTACGAGTTAAGGGTTCAGTAACTATACTTAGATAAGAGATTGCCTTTACAGCTTCCTGTGGCGGTGTTATTAGAGATGAGGAAGGTAGCTTAAAGTCTCCTGGATACATGCAAAAAAATAACTACCCCTTGAACGCTAAATGCAGATGGGAAATTGAAGCAGCTTCAAGGAGAAAAGTCCTTAAACTTACATTCACCAAAATTGATCTTCCGTTCCAAATGTTTCTTGATAATACTAATTGCACTAATGATAATGTCAGAATTACGGAACCAGATCCACTTACTCAAAATGGTAAGTGTGAGACTCCTCAGAGTGACTTTTATTGGGGGATTTTAATTTTTCAGAAACTACTTTGGGAATATTTTGTGGTCGCAAGGAAATTCCACCAATAACGACCACAGGTAGTAAGGTTTTCGTTTATTTCACAACAAGCAGCAAGAAAAAATTGTTCAATGGTTTCAAACTATCGTTTAAATCAACAGAACAAGGTACCGAAACTAAAAAAGTGAAATGGCAATTTATTTTTTCTTTTGATAATTAGTATGCGGAGGGTCTTTGGAAACTCCTTCCGGTGTCATTTCATCACCTGGGTATCCAGCGATAAGTACTATGTCGGTCAAATGTGAATGGACGATCAAAGTGACGAAGGGACGAAGGGTGAAATTAACGTTTGAAGATATAGGTTTCATATCGGCTATTTCGAGTGCGCAAGGATTGATCTGTTTTAATGGCAACTTTTACACGGCAGAGATTTACTATCTTTCAAGATATGCGAATATAACTCTACCGCATGTGGTTAAATCAAATACAAATGACCTAACGGTGTACTACTGGTCAACTGGAACGGATACACAAAGAGGTTTCAAAGCACACTTTACATCCGATGAACCAGCTCGTACGGACAAGTTTCAAAATTTCACTCCTCCTTTTTAAAGCTGTGTTTTTGCAGTCTGTGGCGATGACATAGCGACTCCTGCGGGGGTCATTGTAAGTCCACAAGAGCCCACATATTTTTGCCACTGGACTCTTTCTGCACCTTTACCCTCAAATCGGACGTATTCTCTGGAAATTACTAGCAAATTCAATGGCGCCTACAACAAAACGTCTTGCGCTTTTTCAACATCGAATATTTTTATAACTCATAACAAAGGTAACAAAACATTGTTTAAAGACCAAGAACTGGAGATTATGTGTATCCGACAGGTGCTAGGAAATCCGTTGTGGCGACAATATGCCGAGAAAGCCAAAATCCCGTAATTGTTAGAAGTCTTTCGTCGAATCTTCAAATTACCGGGGTTGCCAAAAAGAACGATTACAAAATGAATTTCACAATCACTTTCAAGCAAAATAATTGCGGAGGTGAACTATTCGGTCAAACGGGGTATTTAACGTCGACAAACAATGAATACGATTGCGCTTGGAAACTGTTAGGTACTTCCGGAGACACTTACGACTTCAAAGCTATCACATTTAATTTGGAGGACTGCGATAAAAGTTACTTCCTGTTGTATAACGGTGCAAGTAGCAAAAGTCCCAAAATTGGCAAATACTGCGGTACTTCATTCCCAAGCGTAATAAAGTCACAGAGTAATCACGTGTGGATTGAATATCATGGAAGCGCGAACAGCAAGTTTAACATTAGTTATGCCAGTTCCTCGCAATGTAAGAGGATAATTATGTTTTTATATTTAAATGTAAAAGATGGTTGCAGCGTGCGGAGGTATGCTGACCAACAGAAAGTCAGCTACAAACTATATATCGACCCCATTGTACCCAAAAAATTACGATAACAATGAAGAATGTTATTGGGAGTTCCAGGCTCAGAACGGATACTTTATAACTCTGAAATTCGACGACAGATTTCAACTGGAAGAAAGCAGCAACTGCGAAAAGGACTTTGTTTCAGTGTACGAGGATCCTAACGGAGCATCAAATGCTACCAAACTGTGCGGCCGTCATTCTCCAGGGAGCTTCAATTCATCATCGAATCAAATGTTTGTTTTGTTTAGAACGAATGAAAGAGTAACGGGTACTGGTTTTAAGGTAATAGGTTAACCATTCCCAAAGATGTGTCAATTCTTAAGAGATTTTCAGGCCACCTGGACGTGGAATTGCGGCGGGACGTTAACGGCAACTGAAGATTTGCAATACATTTCAAGTCCCGGTTACCCCGAAGCGTATGGGGACAATTTAAATTGTACCTACTTTATACGCGCGCCAGGCAAACCAATAACGATTAACTTCTTGGATTTTGAAGTGGAAAAAGATTTCAATGGGAAGTGCGCCTTTGATAGAGTAAAAATATACAATCTCGGATTCAATCAGCCATCGGCATTTTGTGGCACAACGAAACCACCGCAAGTGCGCATGATGAATTCCATAAAAATTGATTTCCAAACCGATCGTTGGGTTTCTGCCCAAGGATTTAAGCTATCATACAAAATTGATGGTACAAATTTGTTTTCTACTGTTACATTTAAATTTAACATATAGCTAACAATTACTTTAGCTTGTGGTGGAGTGATAACCGAACCTCAAGAGATCGAATACTCCCTACAAAGTGGTCAAATCTACAGGGACGCGATTGTATGTCGATGGAACATCACTGCTCCCGAAGATAAACGAATCAATATAAGGTAAGCACTGAGATTAATAAGAAAACTTTGCGAGAGCGATATTTTTAGGTTTTTAAAAGTGAACATATCGCCACATTTTTGTTACATTTATTTCATTTCGGTGGTTGGCAAAAATGGTATTTTGGCTAACATTTGTGGCGAATATACAAATCCAGATGATTTGCCCACCATATTTTCCAATGACAATTCCTTAAGTGTCATGTTTTATGTGCAAAATTCCATCAAAAAGCTTTACAACTTTCTGGCAGCGGTTGAGTTTACTTACGGCCCTGAAACGGGCTGTGGTGGCGTTATTAAAGCCAACAAGTCCGAAAGTGTGGTGTCCTTTAATACGCCAGGACCGAACTACGATTGTATTTGGCACATTCAATCCGATCCAAATACGATCATTAAATTAGGCTTCAAAAAGAGCGCAAAGCCGGGACCTGCTTGTCCTGCGGACTGCTGCATAAGGTACACACTTCTGGATGGTAATGCTACGCAATCAGAAGAAATATTGAACCAATGCGACCTTAGCGAGTCTGCACTTACTTACTTTTCTTCCTTGAACACGGTAATTCTGAGATTAAGAGGAAATGACCCAATGTACAAGCCACTGTCGTTCAAAGTCACTTCCGAACCTAGTAAGAATGAGACATTCTATTAGTTATTATTTGATCGTTTGCCTTGTTTTAAGATATTTGTGGAAATTTAAGTTTGAAAGCAACAGATACTCCTCAAACGATATCTACTCCGTTGTTTCCTCAGCAGTATCCACTGAATGTGCGCTGCGTATGGAGAATCTATACCAACTATTTGAACAAGATCCAAATTCAATTCCGAAAGTTTAATTTAAATGATAATCTCAAAAACATAACTAGTTGCGAGGACAAGGACAGATTGGAAATTGCAGATAAAGGGGTAATGCATCCAGATTGCTTTAATTTATGGCGCGGCGCCTTGCTTTTGTTCCAGTTTTTTGAAATTGTATTTTCGAATAATGAAAAGCAAAATGACGTGTAATGATTATTTTTTTCAAGTAAGCATAATATGATTTTAGAACAAAGCTTTTCATTTGGGTTACGAATTAATATGGAAGAAGAGAGTAACAGATAGCGAATTATTTCGATTCAATACGCTCTTCGGCACTCATGCATTTTGTAGCCCTAGTGATGTCGAATACGAATACGTTTCCCCCAATAATCAAATTGAATTGAGCTTCTTTAGCAATCAGTTGCCCAAACACGGAAATGGATTTTTGCTGGAATACAAAATAGCTAGTAAACAAATTCTTTTTTCGCGGACTTTTTCTACTTAAGACAAACTTTTTAGCGTGTGACAGAAATTACACGGCTTTGCAAGGGACTATATCAAAGTACTGGCACAATGGCAACTGCTCCATTTACATCACTGTCCCACAAAACTATACGATTTCGTTGTTTTTCACGGGATTGGGTACCATCTACGGCAACTGCAGCAGGAGGAGTCTGGAAATTTTCGATGGCGATGCGAAAAAAGACAGATTGATGAAAATTTGCAACGGGGTACCTTCGAAACCAGTGTTCTCGACCGGCAGTCAACTTTATATTCGATTGTCCACTACGCTGAAATTTGCTGTTAGAGCGTACACACTGGAAATGACCTATACAACAACGAAGAGCAAATTTGGACGCGGATGCGGTGGAAGTTTTTATAATTTTAAAGGTTCATTCAGCAGTCCATTGTATCCTACGCCTTTTGCCAAAGATGCGGAATGTATGTGGACGGTGAAAGTTCCTCTTGGTTTGCAAGTGGCCTTTAAATTAACTGGTAATCACCAAGTTCTAATTTTGACCATCATAAACCATATTTGTAATTGTAGTCTTCGACATTGAAGGCGATTGCAGCGAGAATAACTTGAAGATATGGAAGGGTTCTCTTTCAGAATCAGAAGCTGTTACTTATTGTCCGAAGGTACCTTTATTTCATAATCATCCGATTAAAAAATTTGATATAAAAAATAAGTAAGCAGAGATATGAAATATTTTCATTTTTAGGATAATCCAGCTGTATACGTTTCCAGCGACAGCTCCTTTGTAGTAAAATATACGACATCGAGTTCTAATACAGGAACTGGATGGAATGCCAAATTTATGGCGATAACCTCAGGTAATGAAAGAAAAATAACAAGTAAGTAATTTTTATACTTTATTTTAGATATGGACCTAAAGCAACAGGTTTTATCTGATAAGAAAAAAGTTTGATAGGTACACACGTATATAAATTTAAATGAAGTGTTGAAGTATTGTTTCAAACATTTGACTTCTTTTAAAAGATTCATGCACTAAACAGCATATTTGAAAAGCCGTATCCATTTTGAATTTAGTTATCACAAAATTTGGGGAATGAAAGACAATTTTTTTGGGGAAAATTAGGCTTTTTAACGAATATCTGAAAACAATTGTCTATTGATGTTCAAGTCAATTTTTTTTGGAGTTACATATATTAAAATTAATATATGTAACTCGAGAAAATAAGCACCCTTTAAAAGAATAAGAGCTAAATACTACTTTTATTATACATGGGATACTGGTGCGTTGGAAAGTACATTCCCATAGTCCCAACTACATATATCAAATTGGTAGAAGCACATCCAATTCGTTTCCATACAACAATCGACAACGAAATCTGGTCAACTTAACTGCGCACCATAAAATATGTCCAAATCTAGTGTCAACGACCATCGCCAATCAACATACCAGCAGGTTTAAAAAAAAAGACGATATCCACATTAACAACGCAAAATATGCATTTTTTAATAGAAAAAATACATAACAAGTTGTTATTTACTTACATATTATTACACATTCTTACTTTAACTATAGCTATCTGTAGCATAATTATAAAGCAGATTTACATGTAGCAAGGACTTTATATACAAACTTTGCAATTTTTTTTTCGTTTTTCTTTTCTTTAAATCATGGTTTGATTTACATATCACATGCATCGTATCACATACACATAATAATAAAAACATTTATTATCAATTTCATGAGTTTTTACATCTACTCGCAGGTACTTCTTATCGAAATGCGTTCAACGTGACGAATTTCAGTTGACTCAATAAATTCGGTGAAGTTACATACATATTTACAATCACTAATTAAAATTATGTCAATGAAGGTACTGTTTATGTAATTCATTCTAGCATCAAAGAAATATATACATATGATATTACAATGGAAAAATTGATGGTATCATTCACTTATTAAGAAGTGGCTGACGGTGTGTAAATCCAGTGATCATTTACAAAAGTACAAAACGTTTCTTCAACGAAGATACTATTACCATATTACCGTTAAGACAATACGTTAATTTGCAAAAATATACTTAACGTTTCTATCGGATAGGAAAATAAACGCTTCGTTTGATTCGAATCTGGACATTTAGTTACCAGTAGTAAATTTGTGAATTATCTTCTAATTTTAATATGCATATTATTAGTGAGTACGCTCGGCTTGTTAAACAATAGGGTGACTCTTGTCATGGCCAAACAATGGTTTGCATTTTGAAATAAGTTTCAGTGGCGTAACTTTCAAACGCATCGACAGTTTTTGGGCGCCATCTAGGCTTATCGCTTAAGTTTTCTTTTAATAAAAACATAGAAACGAAGCAATTCAAATTAAAAATGTACATGAGTCAATTAAATTTTATCATTACTATAATCGGGACTAAAGGCCGATGCAATTCCTTGGTTATCAAAGTTCCTTAATGTTACTGGCATTTTCAGGGGTGGCATGGAAAACAAAGTGATGCTCTGAAGATGCCGCAAAACGGCGAAACCTTGAGAACATTTACCAATAAATCAGATCGGCCTAGTGACCGACTTATAATCCGAATAATGTTAATAATAATTTTGTGCTTATTGCGCGAGTCCACACCAAATACAGAACATCCTGTATTGCTTGCGCCAGATAAAAGTTAGATGTTTCTGTCACACAAAATTGTAGGGGAAACCCG
This sequence comes from Cypha longicornis, assembly GCA_030264615.1. Lineage (NCBI taxonomy): Eukaryota > Metazoa > Arthropoda > Insecta > Coleoptera > Staphylinidae > Cypha > Cypha longicornis. The sequence continues at coordinate 11,070 of JARJDY010008242.1, forward strand.
TATTTGACGTAATTTTGACACAAGTTTGAAGAGTTGCAAAACTAGGTTTTACGAATATCATATCATATACTACCAAAATAGATTATAAAAACAGATTTGAATTTTTATTTTTTATACTGAACTACGTAAAAGAAACGTGAAGAGCGATTTTTGCAGTTGTCAGTTGAATAATGATTTATTTATAATATTAAGTAGAAATTGTAAAATAGATTTTGAGTATGCCAATGAAAACATTTTCGGTCAAATGAAGTAGTATTTTTATGTGTAAATGATCTTCCTGATTATATGTCATTCGGCACAATCTGAGCTTGTTACGCCACTGATATTGAATGTGTAAATAAGCTTAAGTTCATCTTTTTTCGTCACGAGTTAAACCGTTGAAAACATGACTAGCTTTCCACGCTTTCGTGAACCTTAATCTTCAGCGTAATCACATTGCATTTACTCGCTTTGTCTTCTCTTATCCAAATAAACCTTTAATAACAATGTTCCAGTAATATTTTTATTAGCGCTCAAAAGGACGAGTGTGTCTTTGAATTGGTTTATATTTAAAATAACTTTATACAATAACATTATTATTTTGTTTTATATTCCCTGATAATGGTTTATAATATTAAGGTACCAAAAGTTTTTTTTTTTACTTCAAAATACGCGAATGATTTATATAATAAAAATACGATTCTTCTCTAGCTTGAGTCGTATATTTATTAATTCGGCAATTTAGACAAAAAATCCAATTAATTTTTATGTTTAAATTGCTGAGAAAGAAATATGAAATTTTGTAGCAAAATTGGCAGTTCCTTTGATTCCAAAATCCCATAACAAATTCGCAACGAAATTTTAAGTGAACGAATTAAAATTGCAATTTTCCTAGTTTAGTAATGTTTACTAAACTATTTGCAGAAAGAAGAGAGCAGCACCAATGAAACAGATGCTTAAAAACAAATATAATATTTAGTCAATTTATTCGCGACTTCAAAGATAATCTTAATCGCTTATCACAGTTTTAAATAAATTAAGTAACCGAAGCTTTAGTCGCTTTCGCCACTAGGTGTGGTCGAATCATACACGCTATCTCTATTGGAGATCGAGTCAACGCTCTCGATCGATGAGACACTGCTTCTAATATTACTGAACTGACTTACGCACAGCTCTTCATCTGGGGGCGGTGAAGTTGAGAGAGTGTCACCGGACCCAAATTCAGCTGGTAACTTGACAGGTAACACCGTAAACCTACTTCGCGGCAGGGTGTCGGGCACGCGAGACACACTGAATCGACTGACTGGGCTCGTTGCGCTGCTCCCTGGCGAAGCAGACTTCATAATATTGGAACAATCGCTAGCATAGGAATAAATAGGTTCGCAGTTTAAGGAGATTTTTCTCGAAAAATACATAGACCAAATGATTTCGTCATCCTCGCTGGTTTCGTCGCGCGATTTATTTACCGTACAAATGGCGTTAATTTGCTTAACGAGCGCGGCAAAACTTTCCGGATCCTAAACTCATCGAAATTAATGTCACAACACTTATATATTAATCATCATCAATTATACTTACATCACAGTTTCTGTTCGTTTCGTCGATTTCAAGCTTCGTGATCTTCGTGTTTGTCAATGCTTGGCAAAGTTTCTGAAGCCCTTCCGTTTGGACCGCTTTGTTTCCTCGAAGATTGATTTTCTGAAATTCAAGTTGTAAGTTGGATTAACTCGATTCCATTGAAAAATAGGAACACTTGCTTTCAAAGAGGCATTTTTCTGGATGCATTGAGCCAATAAACCGACACCAAGATCAGTTAAAATAGTTGATTGTAATCCTAATCCTTGAAGGGACTGACTGGAAGCCAAACTTTCGTAAATCTTTTCAATAAATTCGTCCGTTAAAGGATTATAGCCAATATTTAATGTACTTAAACTCTTACATTGTGCCTGAAATGAACTCGTTGATTAATGATTCCGATACACATATAAGTTACCCAAAATACGTACAATAATGTTGCTAATGATTGGGCCGCTTTTTTCAGTTATTTGACAGTTGAACATTACCAGGACCGAGAGTCCCAGACCTTCGCTAGTTTGCGTGCAGAGTCCTTTAGCAAGGACTTCCAAACCTCTATCTCCAATTAGATTATTACTAATGTCTAAGACTTTCAAGAAATGATTATGGCTTAGTAACTTTCCTAACATATCAGCTTCTTTAGTAAACAATCCCGTTTGGGGTAAATACAACTCTTGTACCGAAGTATTGCGCATAAGCGTGTTCACTATGAAACATTTTACATACATTCGTATTGTTTAAAACGTTAAAATAATGACATACCTAACAATGTGGTAGTTTTGTTTCCTAATTTGCAATTGTTGAATTTCAACGTCCGAATGGATGTGTTGACAGTGAGAATATCTAAGAACTTATTAATTTGCTGGTCAGTAAAGTTAAAATCTTCGAAAGATAGTAATTGAAGCAGTTGACTTCGTGAACACATGTTGCAAAACAGACACCAAGCTTCATAATCTGCCTTCACAAAATGTTCAGTTGTAATGTATTCGGTGCTAGCATTGTAGTACTCTAGAATATTTATGAATTCTCGCACGCTTTCAGCGTTAAAGGTGCATTCCTTGAAGGAAATAGATTGGAAGTTTGTCTTCTTAAACAAATCCTCCAGTGTCTCACAGACTTCCATAGTAATATGCAAGTTGGACAAATTTAAGCTAGCAGAATGATCCATATTGTTCTTTATATCCTGCAAAAATAATACTACAGAAAAAAAAACTCATTTAACAACTTCTTACATTAATTTGATTTTTAATTGTATCCAACTCAATTGTTTGATTTTTTTTACAAGATATTTGATAGTATTCCAATATTTCTTCCGATTCCAATGGCTCATCTAGAACATTTTTGTCACCAAGTATGTAAATGCAGAAAAGAAAGGTTACCAAGTTTAAATGGAAAGATGAGTTCAGGTTCCTTATAATTTGCAAGAATATCCATAACTAATGGAAATGAAACTCTTCTAGGAGTAGCTTTGCAACACTGATTTTCATTGTTGTCAACAGAACCATAGCAAGAAGTTTTTCTTAGGATTGAAATGAGTTCTTTTTTATCAGGAGTGCCATTGTTGATGCAAGGGTTAACAACTGTAGGTTCAAGTGGACAAAGCAAATTTTCTTCTTCTATGGAAATTGATTTGTCCAGAATGGACTTAATGCTTTTTGGTTTGGGCACACTCTCCTTTTCTATAGCTAAAAGCATGCTGTTATATGCATGTGGAATTATGAGCACACATTCAATGAATTACCCATGTCCCAAACATTCTGAGATGTCATTGTGGTACTGTCTTCTATAATGGGGCTCTCATTGAAGCTCTCCGTACCACTGTCTATTTGTAGGGGCAGATCAACTTCTTCTTCCGGAATTGCAATTTCCATTTTGGGTAGCAATGATTTTGTCGTTTCTTGTGTCATGTGATTAGACATCAACTAACTATGATTTTCAATAAATTCATCAAATTTGCAGTTGAAACAGCACAAGCAATTTTCATTTCATTAAATTGACTCTCAACTCAAGCAATTTCGTCAGCGTCCAGTTGTTGAAACCACCACATTATTCGACGTAAGTTAGTGCGGAAGATAAATTAACAAATTAACTTTTTCGAGAATTGGGCACATTTCTTTGCAATTAATATGCTTTGATCACAACTTGTATCATTCTTGAAAGAGTCACTTCAATTTATGTAATATCAACTTTTCCTCGTTCCTTTTTTTTGTGAAAACGAGGAGTTATGTGCTCGATTAATTACTTAACACTGTAATTAAACATTTGTAAATTGAAATTACGAGTTCTGAACATTACATATAGTAATAGGCTAGGAGCTAGAACACTGGACAAGGACTACGAGCGAGTACGAGGCTAAGGATTGGTAGGTGAAGGACGGATAACTGTCCATGACAGTCTTGAATATTGACAATTGACAATCACGCCTCAAATGCGCACAAGCACGCATCACAGTGGAAAACTATTTCTTTGTGCCGGCCAGCGGCCTAGAGAAGACGAACGTAGTGTGGCGTCACAGGTTCCAGTCGCTGTCGCCGAGGCTAAAGCGGCCCACACACGGTCAGTTTAACTGCGCAGTTTCTCTGTGCAAAAATCTGAGTAAAAAACTTCACAGATTTCAAAACTGAACGTGTGTGGGCTACGTCAGTCTTCGCATCAGTTCTCTCGGTTTTTTCGTAAGACGTAGAAGCTCAGAAATGGCCGAAACTGTGCGAATAACTTGGGAAACTGTGCAGTTATCGCCGTTTATCGGCGCAACTTTGCGCAGTCCGCAGACCTGCACAAAAGCCTGCGTGACCTGCGCAGTTTCCCCAGTTCAATATCCAGAAATTGTCGACCTTGTATCAGGAGCGCAGAATTTGAAAGATGAGTTCAGGATTTTAAAAGAATTTTTCAGTTCAAAATCCAGAAAATGTCGACTTTGTATCAGGAGCGCAGAATGTGAAAGATGAGTTTAGGATTTCAGAATGTTTTTCTGTTCTAATTCCAGAAAATGTCGACTTTGTATCAGGAGCGCAGAATGTGAAAGATGAGTTTCGAATTTCAGAATATTTTTCAGTTCATAATCAGAAAATGTCGACTTTGTATCAGGAGCGCAGAATGTGAAAGANGAATATTTTTCAGTTCAAAATCCAGAAAATGTCGACTTCGTATCAGGAGCGCAGAATGTGAAAGATGAGTTTCGAATTTCAGAATATTTTTCAGTTCAAAATCCAGAAAATGTCGACTTCGTATCAGGAGCGCAGAATGTGAAAGATAAACATTTTTTGCTCGAAAACTGTCTATCTAAGTTGACATCTGTTGCATACACTAATGTAAAATATGATGGTAAAAATTCATCTTTGTTTCGAAGGCCGAAGTGAAATTTGGCGACATAAGTATTATTTATAAATTGTCTTTATCAATAATAGTTTCATAGTCACATGTGAAAAAAAGGCCACTCTACCTGCAACCTCTGACGAACGAACATAAGAATAAAACACAAATCAAGTTAACAAATCAATCATTCAATCGAACCCTTATTTTCCTTACATGATCCTTGATATCAAACCAGCGCACATTACTTTATGTGACAACATCTAGTTTCGGTATAACTGAAAGTCCCCTGAGATCCAAAATATTTTATCTGATCTGGATTTATCCTAAATATAAATGTAGGTATACATATTAAGCTTTTAAAAAATTGTTTGTCGGCCACTTTATAGAAAGTAGTCCTTTTCTCCCCTCTAGCACGGGAAATCGAGAGTGAAAAACGTTCCGTTGTTTTCCCGTATAAGTAGATGGATAAGAATAGTATATTGTGCAACTTGGGCGCAAAACTGGCAATTGCCAACGAGTTCGACGTTGGCTGCGCGAGCCGCAGGCGAGTGCAGTAAGACGAATGAGTGGCATTTTGTCAGTTTAAGGACTAGTTGCACATACTATTTTTTGACACAAGTACATTCAGAACCAAGATCCGATAAAGTTGCACTAAATTCCGGTTTAGTACTCATTTTATTCTTTGTGATTTACAAATCCTTATTTCGAATTTTGAATGACAAATCGCTGACACAGGACACTCTCATACTTAGATACCTGACAACCTACAACATATGTAGCTAGCCAAGCATTAATTAATGCAGTTTGCCACGCCAAACCTGTGCGCAAAATGCAAGCCCGTGTCGTTTAGCAACCGACTAACAAGCGCTCAAAACATCGTTTTGAATGCAATTGTGTCAAAAATGAATTTATTTCCGCCCCCTAGGAAGGGAATGAATATATTTTCCTCCCTAGGAAAAAAATGAATTCATTATTTCCCTCTACTTATATAAGTATGTAGTTGTCAATTTCAATGAGCAAAGTTGTGTTTCATTTTTCCACTAGGGCAGTAATGATTCCTTTTCCCGACCCTAGGGGAGAAATGACAGTCCGCATTACGTAACCAACATACAACAACG
>JARJDY010008424.1:0-20993 GCA_030264615.1 Cypha longicornis
ACACGAGATTTTATGAGACTTTTGAGACAACTTTTAGAACGCTAAAATGAAGGTGTATACGAGTTTCCAGCTTATTATCTCTCATTCCGAGGTGAAACCCTAATTTGACTGGACTACTATATAACTTTTCGGAAACGTAGGGATCGCGCACGCAAAATGTCTTGTTTATTGTGAGTGATTGTACTATAATGGATGAGCATTTTTCCATCCATTAGCGAACAATTTCAGTCTATTTTGATTCGTCTAGTGCTTATTATTATGATTGTACAAGTATTTGCGGCGGAAAGGTACGGGACGATGTGTGTTTTGCTACGTATGATAATATCCTATTTTACATTACTTCAAGTTTAATGCAAACACAAATTTGTTGGAGTTATCAGCGGTTAGAAGGTAAGTGGTTGAATTGTAATGAATCCTCCCTCGTTAGGATATCAAATGGTAACAATATTTATTAATGGATCTACACACATAATGATCAAATGAAAACGATACAAAATCAAAAGCTAGTGAAAATTAACCCCTATAAATACTGAGCTTTTTGAATGTGATGTTTATTTAATTCTGCAGTCTGTCTATAATAAAAAGCAAATAAAGTATAAAAGAGAGAAGCGCAAGGAGGTCGTTTCTATTGAAATGGCGATCTGATTGCTTTCGAGAGCAAAATTTCAATGCACAAAAGTTGGAAGTTATGACTAGGAGAGAAGCGAGAGGACGGTGCAATGTGCCAACGCTGCAATTATGTAAATTAATGGCTAGTTATTATTATTCCGTAATTAAAAACCATAATAATTAACTTAAAATATGGAGCACGCGTGAGAAGTTAAATAACGCGGAAAATCCATGACGTTTTCGAAACCCCGAAAAATGGTTGAATGAGAAACAGCAATTTAGCTAAATTGCAGAAAATACCAAACAGAAAACTTTGCGCAATCTTAAAAAATTTTCCAGCCTCCCCTGCTGAAGGAGTAGTCCTGTGTTCGCAAGGAAATCCGAGGATTAGGTCATCCCGATGGAATATTTAAATGCCGCGATCCAAAACGTGATTCTTATAATTTGTAAAATGAAATGTTTGCTTCCCTTGGGATCTGTTCGCATCTGAGACTCTTTGTGCGGTCGCAGAAACGCTGCTGGAATAAGAGGGTGCACATAAATGATATGTCTAGTTCTCGGCAAAATAATGCGCATGGTTTCATGCCAAACTTTTCGGTTTAGAGTGCGTATACGTGACTGCAGTTTGGCAAAATCTATCGGTGCCTAATATAGGCCAATGTTCACTATACCTACATATTAACAAAAAAAAAACGATTATTCAGTAAATCCTCATTTAATTTTGCCTATACGTATATCCACATATGCTCCACCTTTATAACGGTCTCAAAGTCCATAATCAGTAATCCTTGTAATGGGATTTTAGAAATCCAAGTTAGCAGCGTTCGATCGGGTACAGATAAGGTGAATCTCATTTTAATTAGTAGGGACATGGAAAGTTGCTTACGCAATTAGAAGTTAAAGGAAAGAAATTAATTGTCGCTTCTAAAACATAATGTAAGGATATTGAATAGAGCCTTTTGGGTATTTCTCTTCGGTTTATTAATTTTCCTAATGGCGCACATTATAGCTTATAGGTGAAACCTCCTCGAGAGATAACGCTTGGGGAAAATAGTTCGATCGTTCAAGTACAACAAAGTACTATTGTGTATATATGTATTAAACAGATTCAAAGTTAACACGATTATAAACCATTAATTGCCAACGCCAAGCAGAACTAATTTTCTGCTATAGCTGCGCTAATATTTGTATGCTTCACATTCGCAGCCCCTTCGTCGAAGTGTATCGCAACATTGAACATTAAACAAGTCATTTGATACTCATGGACTAATTGCAAGGATGTAAGAGTTAATTTCTTCTCACCGCGCATTAGCTGGCCCAATTTAGGAATGCAAAGTAAACTCGTGTGTGCATATGTATATACCTATAGCGATTGCGAAGTCCGCATCCAAATGAAAGCGTGTTTTGAAACACGGGAAGACTTCTTCCGTTCGTTAGAAAACAATTGGCTACGAACGGGAAAATTAAGGTGTGGCCGCCTGCAACACGCACGAACGAAGAGCGTAGCGAGAAAAGCAAGAGGTTTCAGGTGGTAACTTCTTGCTCTCCTCGCTACGCTCCCCGATCGTGCGTGTTGCAGGCGGACAAGTAAACTCCGAAAACAAGTTTGGCTCTTTCAGTTTCGTTTGATACTATTTTTGTCTCTCTACGTGTTGGTTTGGAAATTATGATTTAAAAAAAAAGCAAATTTTCGAAAAAATCATCGCAGTTATAAAGTTCTGCATTAAAACATGATTTGATAAAAAGTGGATGGAGCTAAGGACTTAAATATTATTACATTTTACATAATGATCTTTGATTCTTTCTACACACTGCTGCCACCTTTAATACGTAAGTACAAGAGTTTTTGAGATACAAGACCCTATGTAAAAGAAAAATCAGGATTGGGGTGGCTGCACATTTAACCCTTCCTGCAACTTGAAATGTCAACTTCATAGCTCTTGGTCATCAATGTGAAGTAGAATTCCATTCGTTTGGGACTACTTTTGTCTTTCTAAATCTTATAGTTTATGAGTAATTATTTGAAATTGGCAAATATTTGATTTTAAAAATATTACATTTTTTAATGAAAAATTCGTGGGAAAAAGGACAAATTTTTTTATATATTTCGCTAATTGCACAACGTTTCGCCTCTGATTGTACTCTTGTTCTTGATGGAAAACATTGCGCAATTAGCGAAATATACTTATTTAAAAACTTGTCGTTTTTCCCACGAATTTTTCATTAATTTAATATCATGGACGCAAAAAATCAGAATTACGTTTTTTCTCAACTTTTGTACTCCAACTCAATTTGACTAAGATTGGTTGGAACTAGAGACTCAACTAGTATCAAAAATGGATCCTTACTTCACCCTGCATCCTTTAACGCCACATTCAAAGACAGTAGTAGTTTTAAAGTTACAAGCTTTTATGTATAGCATAATTGAAAATCGTTTTTTGAGACGAGGGAGATGCTGGGGGCGGCAAAGTAAGCCAAAATAAAGTTGAGCTTTTTCGCGGTCGTTTGGGACTTTCCTTGACTTTCTAAGTCATATCGTTTGTGAGCAATTATTGCTTTAAAAGAAACTTTTGAAAAAAATTGGTTGGAGCTAGAATGCCGCTATGCCAAAATGATTACTAAAAAAATAAACTAAACCCTTCCTGCCTCTACTAATATCTCATTTATTGCTTTATATTCTATAGTTTTTGAGTTATCAACATTTATAAAAAGTTATGTCTAGGACAGTTTTTTAACAGGACTGGCGGTGCTGGGGGTGTTATTTGTGCGGAAAATAGTTTTTTTATATTTAAGAAAGGAAAACTTTTAGAAAAATTTAGCCTTTTTGGCATAATTTGCACTCAAATTCGATTTGACAAAAATTGGTTAGAGCTAGAAACGCCACTAATATCTATAAATGGTCCTTAACTCTTCCTGCACATACTGGTGTTTTATACTTACTTACTGACACTGCTGTAACTACAATAGCTTCTGATTTAAAAGACTTTTTAATTCGGACCGATCAAGCTACAGTTATTAAAAAATGCTTAATTTGGTGAAAATGGATGAACCTTTACATTTTTGCAACGTTCGACTTTTCAAGCGATAAAGCCGCGAGTCCGTTTATTGTTGAATTTTTTTGTGATCAATATACCCCCTTCTTCTATTTCTTTTATCGACTGAGTCCATGTATCTAGGATGGAAGGGTAAAAAGGGAAAAGTGAATATGTGAGCTTTGATAGAATATTTAACATCGACGCAGCCTGTTTGGAATATGCGTTACTGCATGTCGTCGAATTTGATGACATCATGTGGGTATTCAGCGAATAAAAACAGATATTGTGCTTTTCGCGTAAAAAGCGACAAAATTGTGAATCCATCATTTCTGCCAGACGTGCAGGATACGTGCATGTCTGCGATTTCATAGCGTTTTCACATACAACGTGCAAAGCGAATGCGAATTCCTTCTTTCGCCATTTCCCAGAAGCCTATTTTAACATTAACCGTGGTGCGGAGTTCTGCTTATAAGGTTACAGAGCTTGCCATCCCATCCCGAGTCGTAACTGTAAAATTAATCATCCTTTTGTTGTCAATTGCAAGGCACATTTCTTATTTACGTTTGATGGAATATTTTTCCAAAGTGCCAATGAATACGCGAAGTAACAAAAGCTGCGTTTGCAAATTCTGTCAACTTCAGCTTCCAGACCGCAATGTTAATTTAAAATACAGAGCTTTCCATTTACACGCTCTGAGTGGGTTTGTGTACTACGTAGTTTAAAGATTTGCGGCGGGTTATTTGAGTCACCAAAGCAAAGAGTGACCACTGAACTAAGGAGCAATTGAAGTGTTTTCTGAAAATTTGCATAGGAAGATGTTATCGCACGAGTAGAGGTATATTACGGCTATCCGATCGTGCACATATCCCGACCCGGAATTACGTTCGCTTACAAAAATGCCATCGTTCACGCAAATCCTTTCCATTTATTGAAAGCCACATCCACACGTATCCATTGTAAACAAGTGCAATTTCATTTCATCAGCAATGTTAAATTATAATTATTTGTTTATTGAACTCTTTCATTTAGATCACGTACCATATAAAAACAAGCAAAAAAGAATATTCGGGTTGCTTTTACACGAGTTAGAGAAAGGGGTGCAAATGAGTTCGGGTACATTTACATCAAAGGGATTGACCACTGAGAGGAACGCTCCATTGCCTAAGTGGTCTGCATTCTCTTCACAACCTTTTCCACTCAGAGCACGGAACAAATCACTCGCTATATATTATTACATCATCAGTCGCCGTCAATCAATGTGGGGCCTGGAGAAGTATCTGTTCCGGAATTAATTGCGTTACAATTACCAGTGGTATCCACTTTTGGTTTCTTTATCATCAATGAGAAGCAATTTGGATTAATAGCGACCATAATTTATAATTTGTTCAGCTCTTCTAGTGTAGCAACCCTTAGTGAAGATTAATATAAAGGGGCACATACTTTTCGAGACGTGGGAGGCAACGTCATGTTTAGTCCTTCAAATTCGCATGCCGCTAGCAAAACACGCAATTAAATGCAATAACTCTTAAAAACCGTTGCTCATTTTAGTTAATTAACATTTCATTCGTATTTGTTGTATATGATGACGTTTCATTTCAAATACTTACCTTAACGTGTACTGAATCTTTGCGTTTTATTGTTATTATTATTAGGTTCATTTTAAGTGCTGGACAATAAAAGTGACATAAAAATTATAAGTATGAAATTTGTGGTAGCCGCTAATTATTAAATGCAAATGACGTAATTAATTGGTGTTGTTCACCGGAGCTTCGTAAAACATTTAATAAGAGTAAATACCTTTATAAATGTATGTATATAATATAAATATGCAAGTATCTACATGTATAGGCGCGCTAATATAATTATGCATAAAGCGCGGCCATGAGAAGGATATCTGATTGAAATTTTCCAGAAAATAATGTTTCGCAGCGAAAGGTCGCCTCAAAGAATCATAATTTAATTTAATAGTCTCTAGTTAATCACTAGCTACGTATTTCAAAGCAGCTTAATTGCGCTTGTGTATACATATAGAAAAAAGCGAAAGAATTTTAATTCAATTAGAAAATACATGCGCCAAAAGAATCGTTCCTATTCCAGGAGTCCAACTCAAGCAAAAACATTCACTAACTTTTAATTAATCCTTTTATATGATTCAACTTTCGTAAACTCTGGTAACAAACGTTGGCGTGTAGAAAGGGTTCTTATTTTAATTGGCTATCGAGTACTGCTTTTTTTTAAGAAGCTTTACCAATACAAATACACTAAACTTTAAAGCTTAAGTAGTCAATATGGTTATTGAACGTTTTTCGGGCAGCAACGTTAAAGAAGCATGAACTGCTAGCATATATCAGTAATATCGATTGGTCATAAAAAATGTTTAACAAAGTACTTATGCCTTCAAACTGAATGAAGCACTTTTGACACACGACATTGATATATGTTTGAATAACTTTGTAAAAAAGATCACTGTTTTCATATTTTTTATTAATTTATTACTTCGTTTGTAAATCTAATATACGAGAATTATAGTGAATTCGTAATTAATTAAATTTAATATTTTGCAAGAGTGTTCACCAGTTAAGCGAGTTATTCTCATGAGTTGAATTATCGCATTCGAAACATTTTACCTCGGAAACTTTAATTGCCAACGTATATTCGCACAAAAACAATATATGTATCACGAAATATTTATTAACATCCCGGTATGATTTTATTGCGTCTCTCTGCTGAAAAATAATTCGTAAAACGTGTCTCGAATATACGAGCTCCATTTTCGGTTCAGGCCGTTCGCAATTTGTGCGAAAAAATGCGCACGGATTATGACAAAAACGAATGCATTCAAACCAGAAAAAAGGACCAAGAGAAATCCTGGTCCCAAACATCGGATGTCACAACATGCGGAGTTACCAGAGAAAAAGTACATATAAAATTGAAAAATTCCTGCGTTCTATTATAGAGAGCACATAAGCGCCACCATAATATTTAATATATTAATATAATATTTAATAAAACATTGACGTCATCTTTTCTCTTTGAGGCAAAAAAGTCAAATTTCATTATGGAATTTCGGCAAATTACAAATAAAAATCTGCGCTTCATTAGCTACCGGGTATTATTTAATCAAAATGAGGCTCTATGTTCATAGCTTACTCAGATGAAACAAAAAATACAAATAAAAGTAAATTAATTTATGAATAAAACTGTATGTATAATTAAAACAACAAAAAATACAAATTACATAATACAAATATTATTGCAAACGACAGGCATACACAGAAGCAGATCTTACTAATTAGTAAAAAAAGCTATAAACTTGACTAAAACTTCGTCCTTCCTTCGAAAGTCGCAATGTGCACTTTTTATTTGAACCGTAATGAAAACATGTCGCCTCTGTCCTGCTGACCGAAAACACTCCTTCCAGTCCCTGCTTTATCCGTTTAATCTGATCAGTAAACAGACCAACAAAAATTTAATTAAAACTCGACACCGACGAAGATTTCGAATTTATTACTGGCTTCTCAACAATCTATTAGAATCGACTAATTTGATGTATGCATTTTTCCTCGTCATTCTTACTGGAGGCTAATTAAGGAAATGCGCAGCATTTTGGTTGACTCCTAAATATATGTGTACTAAAATCATTGTTCTCGACGGCGCGTGAAATTTAATTAAATTTAATCTTTGATTACAATTTTAATAATATTGATTGTTGAAACTCACAACGCAGAAAATCCGCAAAATGAGTACAGAATCAGTTTGGGGAAAATACTCGCGGAAATATTTGCTGTTAGATGGATGTTAGTGGTAGTGAATGGATCTGCACCAATGATTGTAATCATAAAGTTTTACGGTTGCCTCGTAATAAATAATGGACGCGTTGTGCTCTATAATTACTTTATTGAAATTGCATACAATGGATGTAACATTAAATTATTTGCACAACAGACTGCCTAAATAATTGGTCCAGGGCCCGATCTGGAAAGGGCGAGTCGGGCAACTGCCCCAGGGCGGCAAATTGAAGGAAAAAATAAGTTTGCAACCTGCAACCCTTTTCATTGTCACTTCTGTGCTTTGTGGGCAAATTAGTTTTTTGCCCATACAAAGCGGCCAAAGGACTAGATCCAGCCCTGAATAGGACAACGCCAACAATTATAATTGCCTGTGACCGCACAGCATGCAAGTAATCTCTGGATGATGACATTAATGCTGTGCGAACATTTAATCTGCACATTTCACCAAAAAAACTTATACATACTTAATTTGCTTTAAAATAATTACAAGGAAGTAATTTTTAATGAAAATGTTCTGTTTCCTTTTTCGTGCATTTTCATGAAATTGCATAAATAGATGCTTATTTTTTATTAAGCGCATATACTATAATTAAGAAATTTTTAATTAACTTCATAGCTCGCTCTTTATCCGAGAAAGTAAATTAAAAATACTAAAATGACTGCTCTCCATTATGCATTATCATTGTTATTTGTATAGCATGAATGAAGTAAAGAAAAGGAACCATATGCACGACAATTATATTATATTAGATGCAACAATATTCTTTTGTGCCAGAGAATTGAAGCCCTTACAACTAATCTGACTAAAAGAAGTAGACACACAAAATTAGCCTGCTTCCATTTATGTTTAGTGCAGGAAATGTGTGCACTTCCTGCCGACTACAAAAGTATGTAGTAATTCCCGACAACTCTGCCTTAACAAATGTGTAACGTTGCATGCATTTAGGGCAGAGTGGCAAAGGCGGTGACTTCGCACCGTCCGTTAATATCCAATTTATATTGTAACGCGGCACGCAGTAATTGCAATTTACAGCCCTTAAAGGACCGTGGCCTCTACGGTCACCGAAGTCTCGTGTGACTGTATAATACGTGTAATTCCCGCCATTTGATGGAAAATTTAGTTAACATTTCTTGTGTTCTTTGTCGATACCAGGCAAGCTTGAGTCAAACTCGATGCGCTTTGCGGAACCAATCATTTTCATTTGTGTGTGCCTCAATGATTGCAACTGGAAACATTTCAGTGGAAGTTATTAATCCGGATCATAAAGCCTTGGCTATTTTTCTTTTCTTTGAAAATATTGCGCGATTCTCGCAATAAATAGTAATGTGCTCGTTTCAGTACCTGAACTATAACCATTTAGAGTTTTAGAAGGAAGCATTAAAACTATGGCACCCCAGAACGCTAAGTTAGAACATTAGATTCAGAAACTACGATCAGACAGTATGGTCGCCATTTACGGCGCTTCAAAGGTTCAACAAAACTGAGAAGGAAATTAGAGTTTCATGTGATAAAGAATCTGCTAAAATTTGAATCAATTATCAACGTTATCATATATTTATTTTATTAAACTCATACAAACAAAGTAGGTAATTAATTAAAACTTTGTAAAAATCTTTAAAGTAACTAAATCATTTTCGGCTTCTTAAATTTTGTGTGATTACACGCTTCGATAACTCCTTAAATTCTGCGACCTTAATTTCCTTATCCCGTACATTTTAACGCTGATTTGCTCCGACAGCTTTTGTTTAGTATATTGAATTTTATTACGTTTTACAGCGAAAAAAATACAAAGGGATAAGCCTTGTTTTTAGTACCTACACATTAAGCCTATGGGTCCCTTTAGGATTTTTGCTTTTAACGCGGAACTTCTATTTGAAATGCCTTCGTGTGAGGGAGTAGGAGCAGGATTCAAACCGCGGCGTCAAGGTTTTATTTCACGGCAAGGAAACGCACGATAAAATAACGAAATTTCCGAAGTGAAATTTAAGCTGTCCCAAGTCTCGATCCTTCGCACTGAAGAATTATTAGTAATTTTATTAACGAACGGACGGAATTCTTGCTACCAGTAATTAAGTTCGAGCCGTCTCACCAGAAACGTGTCACCGTCGTTAATTGGAAAACAGCAGCAGGAATGCAGTTTCAATATAGCCTCTTGAAACCCTTGTGTCCCACATCTATTCACGTACTTATAAGTTCAGCCAGCAAAGTGTTCAATCTAATTTGCATTCGCAGCGCCGCATAAGAAAAAAATCGCCGAATCCAAGCGATAAATCTGACTCAATCAACATATAGTTGGGCGAAAAAATATTGATTTTTCATTAGGCGTAATTAGAAAGCATGTCATACTAAAGGTAGCTGATGGAACCTTTTTTTAATTGCTCTTCATTAATTCAATGGTGCGGAAAAAGTGCACGCGAAAAAGCTAACAGTACGCCAACGAACCAATTTCATCGCTTACAAACAAATTGCGGCGTGTACGCTGCTGAAAGCAATCGGTAAACTACTCAACCAGTGCACCAACTTTAATTTAACCAGCGAACGGAAAAAATTGTGCTTTGAGTTATCCAGAACACGTCCGCTGATGCCTTCATCTAATCGCGCAATTTCGCGTCTTCTTTCTGGATAAACCGCAAACCCCCGTTGCTGCTCCTCCAGCAGACTTCATTTATTTATTTCTTATTGCTTCCGAGTACGAAAGGCGCAAGCGTGTTAGGCTATTGCGATCTTTTGTTTGTAATTCGGACTAATCCTCTGACTGATAATTAAAACAGCAAATATGGCAATGCAAACATATTTATGACCGTTTTGCTTGCTAATAAAGGGTAAAATTAAGTATGTCTAGTAATCCATTTGTCAATTAATGAGCGATTTTTACGCATAGCAAATAAATTTGATCGGAAAACGTGATTCTGCTAACGAATGTAATCACCACTATACAATCAGTTGTCCGAGCCAAAACGTAAATAGTAGCCGTTTAAATATATGTATACGTATTTGTAATTGGAAGCTCAAAAGTTCTCGCTGCATTATTAATTATAACGAATGTCCAACTGGTAATGAGATAGCTTAAATCCCAAATTTAATTATGAGCTCGTTTATATTATCAAACGCGGCATACAATAACGCATATTAACAGAAATTGAATTTAGAGCTACGTAATTACGCAGTGCGTGTACAAATAATCGGCCTATACTTAAAAGCTACCAGTCAATTCAATGAAAGTTACGAAAAAAGTACGACGTTTTTAACTTTTACTGCTTACAAATAAATAAAATAAGATGAAAGATCAAACTTTTTAATGCGTAGAGAAACTGTTAGGACAAACTTTATCTCTTCTCTAATATTGATCGATGAATCTTTGGCAAGCGGCTTTCGATTCGAATATAGTGAACACGACAAGCGTTCTAATATTTACAGAAAAATATCAGAAAATGCGATGATGCACGAACAGTATACATTGAAACGATGAGTTTCAGTTTATTAATAAATAACGACATAGATTTATGAAAGAAATGCTGCTTTGCTCTCTATATTCATATACTATATTGAGCCTAAGGGTCAAGTTTTTCTGTAAATAAAAATCTATGTTCAGCTCTTAAAAGGAAATTAATGGGTTGGGATTACTTAAAACTGCATTAAGCAATGGCCAATATTAATCTGGGCAAATACAAATATGTAATAAAACTTCGTACAATGGAAACGTGGTCTACTTATAAAAAAACGCGAAAACGGACGGTAAATAATAAACGAAAAATTAATTGGATTCCCATAAATTTTTCATATTATACGAGCCCAAAGAGAGAATCAATCCGCTAGTATGTGGCATATAGGTCGTACTGGGTGAGGCCAAGGCAAACGCAACAAAAAAGAACGCTTTCATAAAACAACCGACTATGTATGTATCAGAATTTATTTTTCTTTACTGAAATATATTTCAGTTAAATGTTTTAAAGGTTATATGGTCTTAAATTCATCCCACTGCTTATGTAATATATGTCACCAATACTTGTCAATTCGGAATTGACAAAAGGAAATCCTTTCCAACAAACCAGTTATCTTTTTACTGTATTCTTCCATCGGGCCAATCATTGAGATGTTGTTCATGGTGAGAAAGACAGGCAGGATATGTGTCGCATTTGATGTAACCAACACCACTTACCTTTTGTTGTAAATAAATTTTTAAAATGTCCTTGACTCCATCTCCATTTTTTCTACATCAATTTGGCCCAAGTTTCGAGTTTAAAAAAATTACTTTCCAACAAAAGTTACGCCTCTAACTTTATTATGCACCTCTCTGAAAGAATGATGGAAGATAATTCTTTTGAATACTTTCCTCGTGAAATTTTAATGGCACTTTACATTATCCAAAACATTAGCGCATTGCAATTGTAAACTTTATGTTTTTCCTTCCCATATATCCCATAGCACATAAATAGGTAATATATATTAAGGGTAAAACCTATTCCGCTGATACCAATCTTCTTTACTTGAATGCGTATATGCATATTTTTTAATACGATAAACAACATGCGATTTAAATTGCGAGAGCCCAATTTATTCTTGAAGTTATAGCCGCACTTAATGGCCAGCTTATTTTTCAAGAAAACGTAGAAATACAATTCGTACTGAGTGTAATAAAAGGATAGAATTCAATTGGCTGATCATGCTTCGGAGAAATCATTTATAAATACGTTTTTAAAGTTTAAAAAAATAAAAATTCATGTTTGAAACCGCAAAATAAGGATATACTTGCATGTACGTTTGTTTAGTTGTGCAATAGCTGGTGGGAAACAATTATATTTCACCCCTATATTATCGATTTTCTATGGTGTTTGGTATAAGCACGCATAAATTTACAGAGTTCTTCAACGACCACTGCCCAAGAAGTACTAAACTTCGACGGGATTTTCGCTTTGTTTTCTAAATAATGGAAAGGAATGTGCTTGGAAAACGGAACGACATCCGCAATAATGGGCGAACCAGCGCGGACATTACAAAACATCTCTTCATGGCACGTAATAAATAATGTGAACGTAAATATGCGTCCTAGTGCATAAACATCCGGTGTAAACAAGACATTTTAACTTTAGCATTACTTTCACAGATTTTTGGCGAAGTTTTTAATATTTACTGAATTAAACTTTGGAAAATGTTCGCTGCCACGCATAAAGCAATAGTTTAGTAGTTTTCGTAACGTAGTCCTCTGGTCGCCAGCCACTCGTACTTCACAGCACACATAATATATTTTAATATATTTCGGCTAGAACCAGTGTCAAATTAGTGCCTGCGTATTAATGAGCGGTATTTGCCGGGGGCTGCAATGTTGCTCGCGACGTGAGTTCACCAGCACCGGGCTTCCACTTGAATTTGTTGCGAGCCATTTTAGTTTTCATTAGAGTGGCCCAACGGACACAACTGGAAAACTACCAGTTATAGCTAACTTGTTCTCCTCCCGCTTTTACATATATTTGTGCTGACTGGCACGTCGCTAGGATTTGTAGCACCAACATGGAGTTTGCAAAACACTTTGAGATAATCAAAATGGATCAAGTCCTCCAGTGGGACGTGAGTGGATGAAATAACGAAAATGGTGTCAGAATAGTATCGCATTTTCTAGGCGAGCTTTTTGATAGGGACCAGGGTTTAGTGGTGAAAAGTATAGCGACAATATTCCATTCAAATAAAAATTGTTGTTATCACAGCGTGAATAGGCTTAACTTGTTCGCTATTACGCATGCGTAGTCATTTCAACTAGAACTATCGAAAAAACTGCAGCGACTCCGCCTTTAAAAAGAAATTCGGTTGGATCAACGAACGCGATAGGATCTATTTAAAAAACAATATCTATGCAAAGTGAAAAGCAATTTCACGAATAAACGCGTCGCGGTGTAATGTTACATGCTCTATAGTAGGAGTAAATTGCCATTGAAGGTGATGATACGATAACAAGCATCAGCTAGCGTTTATTCATTTTATAGTGCATGCTACATGTTTAACATAAGCGCGACACAAATTTAGAATTAAACACACTCATGAAATTTGAATCGGTATACGCATAAGGCACGAACTGCACCTATAAGAAGTGTACCGAGTTAGTTATCACATAATACATACGTAATCCACACATACGTTTGCCTGAAGGTGGTTCTAGGACATCCGGATTCACAAAATGAAATTATCTATCTTGCCTTCTGATTTTGGGTTAAGCACATATCCAAGTTCGCGTTTAGTAACAAGTTACCTAAGTAGGAACATCTACGAAAACTAGCGGAGCTCGAATATTATGTCCTCGTCTTGTCAGAAATTCAACCATACAAAGCGGTGGCTACATGCGATTAACTTTAAGTCCATAAACTTGAATGACACCACCAAAATACCGTTTTCGCTTCCATAACTCCAATGGGGACCTATACATTTTACACTTTCCAGGCAAACTCCAATATCAATCTATTTATTATAAGAGCTTTCTTCTAATTATTTTTTAAATTATTTATTAATTACTTTTACATATTAAAAGCAAAAGTCTTTTCGTTTTTCAATAAAACTAATAATCAAATTAGGCGCCGTAAACTTTTCAAGAGGCGCTGTTTTTCTTGCCTGAACAACACCAATAACATTTAATTGCGTTTTCAGACGTCTCGTGATCAAATTCCCTTCCTTTTTGTCCATCGAACCGTTTTTAATATAAACGCATTATTATTTCGAACATAGGGAAAAAGCGCTCACGACAAAATGACAGAATCTAACTCGGAAAATGAGAGAAGTAAAATATTAAATAAATAGCGGAACGGAAGTACTTTTTCAGCAAATTCATTGTTTCAGTTGAAAATCTTCAATTATCAATAAATCTTCTATGCAGGCTCTGCCCTCGCCCCCAATTTTAAATGAACGAACGGATGCGTCAGAGAAAATAGCACCAGCGAGCTTGGCCAGCGCTGAAAGTTTTCCCCCATCTAGTTTTTCCATTCATTATTCCACGAAAATTTGCAATTCGACACATATGTACTCCTGGCGAACAAACAAATCTAGCAACGCAGTCATGCAACCTTATTTGGTCGCTATTATTGTTTATTCACGTATACATGGAATACGCAAAGTATAGAATGCGTACATAGTATTTGAAAAAGCTTCATACTTTTTACTAAATATAGATACAAAGAAAGTTAGCTGCAGTTTGCAAGCTTTAACTTGGTGATTTTTATGGACTTTCGCAAATTGCTGACATCTGCAATAAAATAAACTAGAACAAAGTTGATATTGAAACTTAAAACTCTTCCATGAATAATCTTGTCGAGGACTCTTAAAACGTGAAGCAAGACTTCCGGTTATGGTTTTTAATGGCGTTTACTTTTATTTAAATTACTTAATAAAAAAAGAATCTGCTCGGATTTCTTAGTACTACTTCAAGATCCTTGAAGGACTACTAAAACTTTTCCGAACTTTTCATAGGCAATATCGAAACCGAATGAAAGACGCTCATTAAACTTTTTCGAATAATTACTTTTTTAACACGCCTTATGTGAACTTTGGTCGATTGCAACGAGAGAGCAAAACTTAAATCGAAATGAATGAGTTATGTCGCTTCCTAACACCGGATAACACCCAGCTTAACCCTCGAACCGAAAGTATCTCAAATTGAAATCCGTCTATTTTGTTTTAGTTAGCTGCTCAGTTCGAAAAATGGATGTGGTTTTGAAATTGAGAATCGCTCTTGACCGGCGCCTTCGCACAGCAGCACTGTGTATTTCAGTGCAAACGCGTGCACATCCCACTTAGAGCACGCTCATGGAACGCAGCCAAATGCGGAAAAAAGTGCTGCGCAACTTAACTCATTTAGGCTAATATATTTCATTGGCGGTTTAACTTCTACTAAAGCAGCCAAGGAATTAAAGAGAATAAAAAATGTAATTTTTACGGAACACCGAAGAGGCTAAATGGTATTTAATGAAGGGGCATTTGAAAAGTATAATAAAGAATACAATAGGAAGTGAATTTGAAAGTAAAACTGGAAGAATAATAGCTAAGGGCGATATAAACATAAGTACTTGTTTTTCGGGGTTGTTTTGATACCGATATCATGCTTAATGAAACATGAAAATTTTGGTAATTTAAGATAATTTTTTGTTTTCATCAAGTAATAAAATAATAAAGAGCTGAAAGTGTAAATTCGCACAAAAAACAATTTCTTTATATTACATTTTTAAAACTTTTGATGTAACATGATAGAAAAACTAAATTTAGTGTAAATGATAAATGGCTGTAAAATATAATATCATTAATCATTTTTACTAAAACGAATTTCATAAACTTTCAATTATCAATTATTTGCTTAGCTAACATCATTTTGACGGTTTTGGGGTACCTACTTATAAAGAATTTTGCGTTTTTCTCGATCGAAGGAAAAAGCTAAACCAAAAATATGAGAAACTGTTGGAAACAACGTAAACTTTCATATAGTCGTAATATTGTAAAGGCAATAGTCGAAATGCGACGGTTCTGTATTTTAAATCAAACAACTGCGTCCTGTGTCAAACATAAACTTGGGTTGGGACTCTGAGCCAAAAACGGTTTGCTTATATCAAACTGCCACTTACAACTGAACTTCATACGCCACTGCAAAAGAACCAGTAAGTATTTAGCGGTTGCATGGAAATTTACTTCTTCAGTCTGCTCAGCAAAAAGTATAGCCCGCGAATTGTACGTATATATAAGCCCGGAAACGCTTTAACAGCTCGACTACGTATCTATGTTAAATAGGAAGTGAAATAGTGCTGACTTATGCGGTCGTATATGTAAGTATCAGATATGCATGTACTAAACGTTTTCGAGTTATTAAGCGGATACTATTAGATATGCGCCAGTCTTGTAAATCTACGCTGAAATGTACGTGCATCCATTACCTTTGCGCGCCGCACCGGGTTGACAGGAGATCTCATCATTATCTAGCTTAAATGCGGTGCATGCAGCTTTTAAAATGCTTATTCTTGCCACTTGCGCTTACGAAATATGTCACTGGGCTGTAACAACAATTTCAGACCTTTAAGTTCAGCGCGGATTGAACTTTTGTTCTTTGAAAACTAATTAAGCAAAACAAAGAACCTTAATCTTAGCTAATTTATTACCTTTTTATTGATTTAAAGCTAGGAGTAAAATGGTGTAATGGCAAATGGATGGTATCCTTAAATCGAGTGTCTTATAGGGGATTTCCAGAGTGGTTAATTTAGTTTGTTTCCGCTTTTTTAGGCAACGGTTTCATTAGTTTCGGTGATAGCGAATAGCAAATGGGCAAGAAGTATACTAAATACGGTCATAAAATACACGCACTTAATCTATCTTTAGTTCATTTAATGGAGCAAAAACTCCCACGGGCATCAATTACATAATGCATTTAATTTATTCCGGTACTTTTGATGTTAATAAACAGGTTGTTGGGTAGACAGTAGGAATCCCCTGTAGAGTACAGCACGGTAAAATATCTCCTGCAATGTGAGTCTATGAGATGCTATCACACTTCTCTCAGTTTCCCCGCGAAATCAGCCGGAGAAAATAATAGGCCCCAATACTCCCTTGTTACTTTACTTTTGCACTTAATTTCAGGGTAAAATAATGTACTAGTCTGCTTGAGTTTAACTTTATTCATGCATATTAATATAAGTACTTAATATATGTATTAAAGAAAAGAAAGTTATTTTCACTGAGACAGACATACTTCTATTATTATGGTGCTTTACAATATTAAGGTAACGTTTGCGCCTATATGTGGTAATCTTTTTTAGCAATTCAATACCTATCTACAAGACATGTATAATACTAATTTTTTTCCATGGTTCTCATTCACCATTCCTTTGATTCTTTACTGTTTATAATTTAATTAGCTTTGCGTCACACATCTGAGGTAGTCTTACATCAATCTTAATTTGTCTCATTATAGTAAATGTCAATACTAGTACATGTACATACCAATGTCATATACATAGTGAAAGGGTAAATCTCTATAGCTCTGAAGATAAGCGCAAATAGCGCTCGAAACGTTAGCTTAATGTTGTCAAGCACCATAATAATAAAAATAGCCTGTCTGACACAGTGAAAGTAATTTTCTTTTCCTCAATACTAGATACAGACAATAACCATCAAATACAGATATGTAATATACCTATGTATTTATAAGTTGGATAAAATATATGGCTAATTTCTTGTCACAACTATTGGCCCCGTTTCCTATTTCCGCTTATTTTAAATAACGCTTTTATGAAGAAAAAAGGCTCTATTTTATTTTATAATAAAGCCTATAATGTAACGAACTGAACCCGAGATTTTTCAAGTCAAATTCGAGAACGTCCACTTTTTAGCATAATTTCTCATTTCCATTTCCGTCAAAATATTTTTTTGTTTGCTATTTTACTTCGTTTGTCGTTATTACATTAAATATGTAAAGTAATACAAAAAAGGTCTGATATAAGCAGGAAATGAAAAACATTTCTTGAAAACGTCTTTAAATTCTCTTTGTTAAAACCCTTTCATAAATAAACTGCTTCAGTTTTTTTTTTTAATATGCGACTCAGATAAAAACGCGAGATGATTTTTACAACACAATTTCAGAAAATTTTATATTTTGTTTGAATGATGTCTGTTTCCTTGGTTTCCCAAAAAATAAACAAACTAATATTTCAAGATCCGATGAAAAATCCATGCCTTCCCTATTTATTAAGCAAACAACGCTAACTACAGTAGGTAACCAAGCAATTTGACTCTATAGGTCACTGGAGCCAATTACCTGAACTTGTGTAGCAGCCTGTTTTGGGTTTGTGGTCGCATCCTGCTGGACTAGACTTCGTAAAAACTCACCGGACCCTCCTTTAAACAGTGGCGTTTGCTGTCTCCCCGAAATTAGTTCACAGCTTAATAAGATTGTCAATAAAACCTCAATCAACGTTCTGGAAGCCTTAATTAAGTGTCACCCCAATCTAAACAATATTCTATGCAAATTTTGTTTGCTCTTGCTAGCGAATACATTTACATAATGTCTTTCGCAATAATATCTCGAAAAGAGACATCGCAAATATTTCCATGGTAACGCTTGAAGTGGAATTAAGTAAAAATGCATTTCGTATCTGCACATAACTGCCGTTTGGATTTTAATTAAAAGCATAAAAATGCTAATCTTCAGATAAGAATAGTAACAAGAAGTGAAACGTATAATCTATGCCTTATTAAATTTTTCAATGAGTTGATAATATGGAAAATACGAGATAAAACACTAGAAAGCACCGTTGCTTTTGTACATATACAGTTTCCTTCCATTTCGTCCAGCTTAAATAAGGGCTGGCTTTGTTACAGTTTCAGTTCATTTGAAAACATTTACATAAATAAATCTAGTCGAGGCGAGCAGGGTATATACAATTTAAATGTACGCAGTCTCTTTGTTCCGCAACTTTCATTCAACTTCCATCTCGTCTAAGGAACGACCACCATATACGCAGTCATTAGTTCGCATGAGCCTCCTGCGTGCAAACTAATGCATGCACCCCGGAAAAATAGGATAAGTTGGCGAAGGAAAAAGGACTCATTGTTGCGGTCGCACGTAACCGTTTTATCTGCAATTTCGTAATGACAGCACGCGAGTGAAAGGTAAGTTCTTAAGGTATGCAGACCGAGCCTGCATGGGGTGTCATTTCGTCCGGTTAAGTTTGCTCCCATGTCGTAACCCATTAATAACTCTCGAATGAAAAGCGCGTTAAAATAATCATCGCAAAGTGGCGGGATATTATCGCACCTACGGTGTATTCAATCTTCATTAGCATGCCGTCCCCGTTTTAATGTAAAAGCAGCTTGCATTCGACCAAAGCAAAAATATGTGAGAGCAAAGAGAGTGCGTATATACAGGTCATTCGAAGCACACTGCGAACATCGGCACTACCTACTATAAATTTAATAAAGCTTGTCATTAAAGGCGATCCGAGATTGGCGATGACTTAAGCAGTCCCATGTTCGCAGTATACCTTGGACAACCTGTATAGCGAAAGCAATGACACACTGAGCGCCAAAGATCCCAACTGGAAGTTCCGGTGAAAAATGATCGGCCTATAAAAAGGTGATTAATTTCGTCGCTTGCCCAGCCATTTGTGCCAACTATAAAAGTGGCATCTTATTCGAAGAATCTTGGCTCGTTAAATTGCTATAGCGCTACTAGCTGGATTAGATCGGATTCAGTTGATACACATACCTTTTATTTCACACGCTCAAGTCCCTTTCCAAGCTCCAACCCTTATGATGCACGTAGTTATTATTATCTCAAGTTTTATGTATGTACAGAGCGATGGCGATAACTTTTGTTTTTGCTTAAGTGATAGTCCAACTATCATCACGCGGCGAGAGGCAGCTCTCGAAAGAGCACCAATCTTGCAAGCCGTTGTGCCAACTGCAAAGGTTTCCCTCTAAGATCGTGTTCGCAGCCATAGAATGGTATTGGCAAGCGAAATAATGGCGAGGGAAACGTTAACCAAGTTGAAGTTAACGCGCGCTTTCCAAATATACACTTGTTTACCAAAGTGTACTTACGTACGTAGTCACTCTTGTTTAGATGTTTAGTGTAGTATGTTGCTCGAGTTCAAACAAAACGCCTGCACCATTCGGGCTAAATTATGTACCCAGCGTATACAGGGTGAGAGTGGTTCACGCATATACACTAAATCATTTGATGTGTGATTTAGGAAACGCGATCCTTATCAGGATAAGGCATGAGCACTATTATTTTTTAGATGGTTACTTATAGACTTTAAGCGATAAGGATTCACCCTGTAGTATACGTCGGCAATATAAACAAAATAGAGATACAATGGGGTCGCGAGTAAGCGTACAAACAAAATCCACAAAAGACACCGGAAATTAATTAAAACGCCTACGCTGTGGAAGCTGTTTAAGTCTATTTTGTCTATTCATTCATAATAAAAGCATTGTAAATAATTTCAATTGTTCATGAAGAAGTAAGTATAGAAGCTCTATGCGTTTATTTAAAGGGGTCTCGTGTTACTCGGCCGCCTAAAGAAAGCCGATTTTGTTTGTGATTTATACTCGGACATCAAAAACATGGCAAGATGAAAATATTTTGATAAATGATTTATATCTTTCGCGCATAGTGTCAATATTCGCAAGGGGATTTTTTTTCTAATTCGCTTGGGCAACCGATAACTGAACTAACTTTCAAGACGCAAATAAATCAAGTCAAACATTCTCTCGGCTGTTTTTAAGTACAAGAAAAAGAAATACTTAAAAAAATATAAACAATGACTTCATAAAAACGATGAATATGTTAATTCAATCTCAAAAAGCAACCACCTAAACTCGGAGTACTATGCTCATATGTATAAACACAAGCAAGAAAGATAAAAAGAGGTCTGGTCACTTCTAGCAGTTACGCATGCCTAGTAGGTCATTCTACCCTATTTCTTGTTAATGCCCTTTAACCGTAAAAGCTATGGAGACAAAGATCCATCGTTTTCAATGTTTTATTTAGAAATTAACGTTACGTTGTTCGTTAGTATCTACAATCTATTAAAA
>JARJDY010008709.1:0-14753 GCA_030264615.1 Cypha longicornis
TAGCCGTCTTTCATTGTAATTCTACCTGTTGACTTTTTAGTGCATCCCTTTATTAACAATGTTTACTTGGTAATATCAAATACAAAATACTATTTTGATTTCTATAACGACTTGTTTATTTATTTATTTATTCTGGTCTAATAATATTTCAACGGCTTTTTTAAAATTTTATTAAACCATCATTTAATTTTAAATTTAATTCAAGATTTTTTGTAAAACCATCAACTGGCATGTTCTTTTGTTTTTAACAATTAAGAAGTGTATTGTACTATGGTAATTTTTGTAGTTATTTTCATTTTTTATGTATTGTTAATTATTTTTCATTCCGTTAGCTCTGAAGATGGTCAGAAGTTGACCGAAACGTTAGCAAATATACTGTTTCACTAACTAATTTGAACAATTTGCCATTTGCCTGACTGTCAACTAAAAATAATTCATCAATCTTAAAATCTACAGGCAACTATAACCAAGTAATAATTAAACTAAATTTTTGTCAACTTCTGAATGTCAATATACCTCAAAATCAAAATAAAGGATAATTCAAATTCCGAGCGTTAAATGGCCCACTTTATATCTCCGGTCTGTATCGAATTGTTAAATATTCAAACACAAAAAAAGCACAATTGATGCGTGATATAGCTGTTCCCATCTGGATTGGCCCTGCAAGACTCCTCTAAATTCTTATAATGAAATCAATTGTTTCTCATGCACTGCTTGGCTGCTATGAAAAAAAGAGTGCATCTGCTTTTGTAATGCGATCGTATTCAAAATTAGCTTTTCTTCTCCTTCAAAAACGAAGATAATTTTTTTTTCGCTCTTGGTTAACCCTGTACTTAACGTAATTTTTAAACCGTAGAAACAATATTTATTAATAAAAGATGATATTAGAAAAAATGTTGAGCCGTTAGCTTTGCTGTAAAAGGCGAGCACTAATGCAGTACAATAAGTAGTTACTAATTAAACTTCTATTTTTAGGATCAAAATTTAGCTTCAGAGGGTGTGGACCTAATTACAAACTCCTCTTTGGTGATTGCCTCGACTTTGGAAAGTGGGGAAAATGTAACAATAAATGACACCCGAGCGAGTACATCAATCTTAAGTGAAGACGCTGACTTAATGCCAAATAAAGACATCGTAGTAAAGGACGCTACCATTACTCCTTTAAGTGATTTTGGAACGACAAAGGACATTCCTCCAAGTGATCTTAGCACGACCACAGAGACACCTACAAGTAATTTTGAAAAGGCCACGCATACTCCTCTAAGTGATCTCGGAACAACGACAACTACGCCTCCAATGGATTTTGAAACGACTACGTATACTCCTCAGAGTGATTTTGGGACGACCCCGTATTCTCCTGCAAGTAATTTTGGAACGACCACCGACACTCCTCCAAGTGAATTTGAAACGACCACGGATTCTGCTTCTAGCGATTTCAGAACGATCGCAGATACTCCTCCAAGTGATTTTGAAATGACTACGAGTACTCTTCATACCGATTTTAGAATAACCTCGCATATTCCTCCAAGTGATCTTGAAATAACTACTGATTCTTCTTTAAGCGATTTTGTAACAAGCACGCATACTCCTCAAAGTGATTTCGGTTCGACCGCAGTTACACCTCCAAGTGAATTTGCCACGACTATGGATACAACTGCAAGTAATTTTGGAACGACCACGCAAATTCCTTCGAGAGATTTAGAAACGATGACAGGTACTCCTCCAAATGATTTTGTAATGACGACGCATACTTCTACAAGCGATTTTGGAATGACGACAGCTACTCCACCACGTGATTTTGGAACCATTACGGATAATCCTCCCAGTGATCATGGAACGGCCACGCATATTTCTCCTAAAGATTTTGGGACAACCGCGGATACTCCTCTAAGCTATTTTATAACGATCACGCATACTCCTTCAAGTGATTTTGGATCGACCACGCACATTCCTTCAAGTGATTTTGAAACGAACACGAGCACTCCTCTAAGTTATTTAGTAATGACCACGCGTACTTCTACAAGTAATTTCCAGACGACCACAACGACCGCGGAAGATCTTCCTAGTGATTTCGAAGTGCTTACTGATAATCCTTCAAGTGATTTTGAAATGGCTACGGATACTCCTCCCGGTGATTTTGGAACGGCCACGCATATTCCTCCAAGAGAATTTGAAATGACCACGGGTACCCCTCCAAGTGATTTGGTGTCGACCACGCACACTCCCTTAAGTGATTTTAGAACGACCACAGATACTGCTTTAAGTGATTTTGGAACAACTCCGGATACTCCTTCAAATGATATTGGAACGATCACGCATACTTCTACGAGTAATTCTGTAACGGCCGAGGATACTCCTTCAAGTGACTTTAAATCGACCAAGGAAACTCCTTCAAGTGATTATGAAACGACCAAGGGTACTCCTCCAAGTAATTTTGGAATAACCACGCCTACTGCTCCTAGCGCTATTGGAACGTCCATGCATACTTCCACAAGTAATTTTGCAACGACCAAGTATACTCCTCCTAGTGACTTCGAAACGAGCAAGTATACTCCTTTAACTGATTTTAAAACGACCAAGGATACTCTTGCAAGTGACTTTGAAACAACCACGCATACTTCTTCAAGTGATTTTGGAATGGCCGAGGATACTCTCACAACTGAATTAGGAACGACCACGGATACGCCTAAAAGTAATTTAGAAACGACCACACATAGTCCTTCAAGTAATTTTGCAACGACTAGGGATACTCCACCAAGTCATTCAGGAATGACCACTGTCACTCCTCTAGGTGACTTTGGAACTACTATGCAGACTCCTCTAAGTGATATTGGAACGTCCACGCATATTTTCACCAGTAATTTTGCAACGACCAAGGATACTCCTTCAAGCGTTTTTGAAACGGACAAGGATACTCCTCCAAGTGACGTTGGAACAACACCGCATACTCCTCCAAGTGATTTAGGAACGGCGAAGGATACTCCTTCAAGCGATTTTGGAATAGTCAACGATACTTCCACAACTGATTTAGGAACGAGCACGGATACAACTAAAAGAGATTTAGGAGCGACTACGCATGCTCCTCCTAGTGATTTTACTATGACCAAGGACATTTCTTCAATCGTTCTTGTAACGACCATGATTACACTTTCAAGTAATTTTGGAACGACCACGCTTACTCCTCCAAATGATTTTGCAACGACCAAGGATACTTCTCCTGGCGCTTTTCGAACGAGCGAGGGAACTCTTTCCACTGATTTGGGAACGACCAAGGATACACGATCAAATGATTATGGAACGACCACGCATACTCCTTTCAGTGATTTCAGAACGACAGGAGATACTCCTTTAAGTGTTTTTGGAACGACTACGATTACTTCTTCAAGCATTTTTGGAACGACCAGGGATACTCCATCAAGTGATTTTGGAACGACGAAGGATTCTCATTCAAGTGATATTGGAATGACCACGGATACACCTCCAAGTTATTTTATAATGACCACGGATACTCCTACAAATAATTTTGCGACGACCAAATATACTCTTTCAAGCGTTTTTGGAACGAACAAGGATACTTCTTTCAGTGATTTTGGAACGACCAAGGACACTCCTTCAAGTGATTTTGGGACTACAATGGATACTTCTCTTAGTGGTTCTCGAACGACCACGGATTCACCTTCAAGTGATTTAATAACGACCAGGCATACTCCCTCAAGTGAATTTGCAATGACCAAGGAAACTCCTTCAAGCGTGTTTGGAACGACTAAAGATACTTATTCAAGTGATCTTGGAACGAACACGGACACTCCATCGAGTGATTTTGAAACGACCAAGGATACTCCTTCAAATGATTCTGGAACGACCATGAACACGATTCAAGCAATTATGACCACCGTCCAAAAAGATGCATTTTTGCCAAACGCTGACATTTCCGCAAATATTATAAACGTTAACTTTTTCCATAATTTTACAAAAGTCAGTAATATGAGGTACAAAATTTCTTTTCAAATTGATAACGAGGAATTTGATTTTACCAAATACGAAGTCCTAATACCATCACCAGGACTGTCTACGGATTATATAGAATCAACAATGAATATTCATCGCTTAAAATTAATTTCTGGAGAGAGATGCCTCGTTCGATTTAAAGTGCCCAAGCATGAAATTTTAGATGTAAGTATGTATAGTTTTCAATTTATTTTTTCTAAACCCGTGCACCAATGATTCCTTAATATCGGGTTAAAGTAACGGAAGCTACTTTTAAGAAATAAGTAAAAATAAACATTATAATACGAGATGTTTTCCTTGAGAATGGGGAAAATACCTTGGCATGATCTAAAATATTTCATTAATATGCTTAATTTTCAAGTAATGAAAATTGCGTTGTTTTATGAAAGTATTTGGTACCAAAAGGAAAATTTCTGAGACTATTACGGGCCAGTATGTAAGTTACAATTCAGTTTATTTGCTAGCTTTTTCACAAATTTTGTGCCAACTTCATATCTATTTCACAAGAAGAAGGGCACGAATATAAATCGTCTTAAAAAGCTTTACCTTAAAAACTTGCAAATTAGCCAACTGGTGCTAAACCTAGATTAACACATCCGAAGTATCATGTTCTATACAATAGTTAAAGTATGGGAGTCAAGGAATACATCAAACAAACACTGACTGCATTCAACTTTAATACTGTAGACGGGAAATTAAGATAGTAACAAAATTCCAGCATGGATTATAGTTGCCTGTGGTCTGAGGCAGTTTAATTTATTTATAACTAAGAATAGTGTCCATAAACAGCCAATAAAATGCTAGATGGAGACACATTTCAACGAAATTGGGACAAATTACTTTTTTGCTCGAAGAGGCAAGCATAAGGCACGATTTCTTCAGGTCAAGTAGCCTTTCCGATAGAAGTCCATGGTGTGTTCTGCAAAAAACGCTCCAAGCGGCATCGAGTGCTTTCTACGTTCAATTTTCATGCAACAGAAAGGAACATTGATTGCTTTTACTGCGTTCCTACTTGAGATTATATCCTTGCTATGTTAACATTTTTTCTTTTCAGGGATAGCTGATACTTCACATTTGATTCATAATTAGCAACCACTTAATTAACACCGTTCCTCAGAGAGATTCATTTTTTCCGAATACAACATCAAGGATTTAAAGTTTTTTTTTAACTTATACCAGTTAAAAATTATATTAAAAAGCCTGTTAAATCAGCATCAGCAATCATTAATTGCTTTTACTGCGTTCCTACTTGAGACTATATCCTTGTTATGTTATCATTGTTTCTTTTCTGGGATAGCTGATATTTCATAATTGATTCATAATTGGCAACCAATTAATTTAGATTGTTCCTCAGAGAGATTCATTTTTTCCGAATACAACATCAAGGATTCATAGTTTTTTAACTTATACTGGTTAGAAATTATATTGAAAAGTCTGTTAAATCAGCATATTTTTAGCAGAAAAATGTTATGGCATGCTCTGATTAAAGCATTTTTACGGAGGAATAAGAATATCTTCAATTTTGACATATTAATTCAAGCTGCAATTTACGAATAGTACCAGCAGATGCGTTATAATGCGAATACCTTTTGAAGTGTTCACTGCCTGAACAAGAAAATTGGATTACTAGCAAATTGTAATATTGATTACATAAAGTGCATACTTGCCTGTGCTATGGCATGCCAGTTCACTATTTTCGCTAAAAATTAGCAAAATTTTACCAATATTTGAAATAATTTTTAACAGTTAAAAAGTAAAAGGATAACAACAAAATTTGCGAATAGCAATAAATGTGATATCCACTTTCAAATATTCTATTGCTTTCCCACAGCATGCCTAGTCTGCAAATTCAGACTATTGGTCCCCATCAGTAGGTAGCAGTTGTGAGACGGCAATCGAACAGGAGAAGCCTTTGTCGTTTTATGTGTTTTATGTTTTATACGTTTGTGGATAAAGATCTAGCGTGGGCGTTAACCGTCATCAGCATTAATTGAAAAAACTACTGAACGGGTACTTTTTAAACCCACCGGCCACGGTGTATAACTTGCGCCATTAAATTTTTTTACGGAAAACAATAAATGCAATTTCAACTCCCACCTGCTCAATTACATTCTTACTACGAGTATGGACTGCAGTTTTTAATTATGGGTCCCCATCAGCAGTCAGCAGTAGTGAGATAGTAATGAAACAGAAAAAGTCTTTGTCCTTTTATGAAAAGCAATCAATCAAAATTGAACCATTGCTAATTGGAACGTTCAAGTGAAATATTATTTATCCCTGACAAGCCTAATAAAAAAATATAATTATATAAATCGCAGTAATGAGGGAACTATTAAGAATACAATTTGTTCCATGAAAATTGGGCGTAAAATACATTCGCTACAGCTTTTGGCTTTTAAGTAGAACTTCCGGTATACTTATGATACATAATTTTTTGACCGTCCATCAAGAGGATCTAAAGAACTAGCGGATCCAAAAAATTTTATGTAATTGTTAAAGGGGATTAAAAATAAAATTAGCACCCCCTAAATCTTCATTTAAATACTTGTATTTGCAAGAAATAGTAGAAATAAATAATATCGAATATTAATACCTCAAACAACTCGTGGGTGTAAGGATCAAATAAAACAATGGCCAATTTAGCGACGTTTCGATTGGTTATTTAATCTTCTTCAGGCTGAAAGCATGTTTTTTTGTTATAAGATAATATATTCTTGCCTATTAGCTCAATTAAAGTTGATCTCATACATATTAAAATGTACATTGTATATGAAAATTAACAAATTAAAATAGATCTTCAAGTAAAACATTGATAAGTGTTCAGATTCTTCTAATTTCTTCTTTTTTAAAAAAGTCGACGAAATGGCCACTTGCGCAATTATACGATTTGTCAAATATGTCATTCGTGTCACCTTCTTACCTCCGGTTGGTCCACATTCGCCGACAGTTTTTTCCTTTCTCGTAGCAGAAGTGGTATGTAGGTAGCACTGAGGTTCCGGGTGTCAGTTCTCTTGTTCACAGTTTCTTTTTCCCGAATTTTGATCTGTACCATCTCCAAATCCAAATCCAAATCCATCATGCGCTTATCTCCAAATTTAAACTCGTGTTTAGTTGTTTTATAGTGTTCTGAAAGGGCTGTGGTATCTTTCTCTGTCTTGCTATCGTACTTATGTTGTTTCAACCGGTCTTCCAATTTTTGTCGCGTCTGGCCAACATAAGACAATCCACACTCACAAGGGACATCGTACACAACATGTGATCTCTTCATCAAATCATCTGTGTCTTTCATTCTGGTGTAGATGTGCTTAATCTTACGCGTTCCATAAAATACTAATCGTGCATTCGTTCCCCTTAAGCATTTCTGAATCTTCTGTGATAAGTCCAGTACATACGGGAATTTGAAAAAATATACCTCTTTCTCTTCTACAGTGTTCTTTGTTAATGATGTTACCATTCATGTGCGTTTTTCTGTGATACATTTTTCTATCAGTGGCCTTGGGTATTTGTTGTTCTTAAAGATAACCCGTACCTTGTTCAGGGGTACATCTTGGAAATCTCTAGATGTTAGGTTAATTGCGCGGTTGATGGCTCTCTTCAGCATTGCCATTTTTTGGCTTAGTGGGTGGCTGGACATAAAGTTGAGTATTTGCTAGTGTTTGTTGGTTTCAGGTACCAGCGGGTTTTTATTTCTCCATTATCATGTAGCTCAATGTCTAAGAAAGGTATTTTTCATTCATTTTCTCTCTCATGGGAGGACTATATCCTATTGTTCACATTATTGAACACCTCCAGTATCTTGTCTATCTTATCCGTCGGTACAGGTAGAATCAAGTCATCGACATAAAGTTTCAGCCAGTTAATTTCGAATGGTAATACTGCTTGTGCTCTCTCAATAATGAGATTATTGTTTACATTACTGTGTTGGCCATTATTGGACTCGATGGATTTCCCATGGCGCTCCCATCTAGCTGCATGTAAACTTTATTACTAAACGAAAAATAACTCGCCTCGAAACAATAGTAAATCTACCAATAATTTCTTTGTAAACTTGAGAGTGGCCTGCCATTCAATCCATTTTAGTTCCACTATTCTCATCACTAGTTCTTTAGGAATGTTTGTAAATAAAGGCACCACATCCAATGATACTATTTCTTGATTGGTACATGTTTTGACATCTTGGATGAATTTAGCAAACTCAAACGAGTTCGTTTATGTCAAAATATGTACATCATTGATGAATTTAGCAAACTCAAACGAGTTCATTTATGTCAAAATATGTACCATTCAAGAAGTAGTATCGATGGATGTGGTGCCTTTGATTACTTACATTCCTAAAAAACTAGTGATGAGTATAGTGGAACTAAAATGGACTGAATGGCAGGCCTCTCTCAAGTTGTCAAAGAAATTATTGGTAGACTTGATCAACTATTGTTTCGAAGCAAGTTATTTTTCGTTTAGTAATGATGTTTATCTGCAGCTGGATGGGACCCAGCGCCATGGGAAATCCATCGAGTCCAATAATGGCCAACATAGTAATGCATTTCAATATACGGCATGATCCAAAACGGTCGGACCATCGCTACGGTGATAATAAAGTTGCAAAAGGTATGAATAAATTTGCAAGCGATGTGTCTTTGGCCACTTTGGTTCGCAAGAAAAAGCTCTTTAAAGTTTAGTAAATGTGGCAACACTGTTTCCGAAAAAAAAACCTGTTGAATACGTAATAGTCGAAGTTCAGTTAAGAAAGCAATTTCTAAAACTTTGTACACACATCGCTGGAATTCAATTATTTGGTTTAATAAAAGATAGTTGGAAAAAAACATGATAAGTTTTAACAAATGCGTATTCTACAAAAAATGTTCAAAATTATCCCCTTGTTCTGCAATACATTTTTGAAATCATCTACCTAAACTTTGTTGGACATTTTCAAGCAATATGGGTGTTACTGTAGCCGCAGCAGCAACAATTCTACCCTGTACTTCCTCTAAAGAATTTGAAGCCTTGCGATAAACTATGTTTTAATTTTATCGCCTAAATGCAGAGTTTCTTAATCATTTCACAGGTTTTTTTTTAAATTTATCTTAATTTTAAAAAAGATGTAGTAGCGTTGCTCAGAAAAATAACAAGCGGATGGTAGCATTAGTACCTGGACACAGGTTTTCCGCAAATCAGCTTGACCAAACAACCTTTAAGTATGAAAAAATCACACATTAATTTTTGTCTTTCTTATGGCAATATCGGCTCAACGGTGGTCTTTAGCAAAAAAAGACATTTTAACATGATTTTTAATTTTTCATTTTCTACCAGAAACTGAGCGATGGTCCGACAGTTTTGAATCTTGCTGCTGTGAGAGCACTAGCAGTATTACCGTACGAAATTGACTGGCTTGAACTTTATGTCGATGACTTGATTCTACCTGTACCGACGGATAAGATACACGAGATGCTGGAGGTGTTCAATAATGTGAACAACAGGATACAGTTCACCCATGAGAGAGAAAAGGAAATAAAAATACCTTTCTCAGACATTGAGCTGCAGGGACAAGATAATGGAGAAATAAAAACCCGCTGGCACCAGAAACCAACAAACACAAACAGAATACTCGACTTTAAGTCCAACCACCCGCTCAGCCAAAAAATGGCAACGCTGAAGGAAACCATCAACCGAGCAATTAACCTAACATCTAGAGATTTCCATGATGTAACCTTGAACAAGGTGCGGGAAATCTTCAAGAACAACATATACCCAAGGCTACTGATAGACAAATGCATCACAGAACAACGCACAATAATGGTGACATCATTACCAACGAACACTGTAGAAGAGAAAGAGGTATGTTATTTCCAATTCCCGTATATACTGGACTTATCACAGAAGATTCAGAAATGCTTAAGGGGAACGAATGCACGATTAGCATTTTGTGGATCGCGTAAGATCAAGCACATCTACACCAGAATGAAAGACACAGATGATTTGATGAAGAGATCACATGTGGTGTACAATGTCCCTTGTGAGTGTGGATTGTCTTATGTTGGCCAGACGCGACAAAGATTGGAAGAATGGTTGAAACAACATAAGTACGATTGCTAGACAGAGAAAGACTCCGCAGCCCTTTCAAAACACCATAAAATAACGAAACACAAGTTTAAATTTGGAGATACGAGCATCCTTGACTACGAACAGAATTGGCAAAAACGATATATGAGTGAGATGGTACAGATCAAAATTCGGGAAAAAGAAACTGTGAACAAGAGAACTCACCCAGAACCTCTGTGCTATATACATACCTCTTCTTCTACGAGAAAGGAAGAAACGGTCAGCGAATGTGAACCAACCGAATGTAAGAAGATGAGACGAATGACACATTTGACAAATGGTATAATTACGCATGTTTATACCAATCGCCGCAAATTGGAGCAACGCTGCACGCAACAGTCAAAAGGACGATGGTATAAACGAAGAAAGGTGCAATGAAAGATTAGCTAAAGTGAACTTAAAAACGTCTTGGTCTTTTATTGATATTTTTTCAACTCACTTTTCGTGTTTCTATAGGAACATACAATTTGTTTTTCACAGCTTACTATCGACATTATAATTATAAATTTGATAGATTCAATTTATCATTTAAATCTGTCAAATCTTATAGAACATAGCAGTTGACAGATTATTGACAATGAAAAGATACTGGATACTGGAATATTGACGCAACGTGAAACAACTTCATCTTCTTGCCTTGTCTCACAAACATTGAACATACCGCCCGCCTCATCATTTAGACGAAAGAATGTTGTTCTTCTTATCTTCAGATTCATTTGTAATAGGTAAACGAAGAATTGAATTTGCTGTTTTGACCAAAACCACGCGTATGAGAGCATCTTGTCCTGGATACGTATCAATACCTCTTCCTAAAAGCCATTTGGAAGAAGGAACCCTAACATCTTTAATAGTAACTAATTGACCAGCAAAATTAACATTGGCTCCTCTCCATTTATTTCTTTCTTGTAAATGATGCAAATATTCTTTAGACCATTGTTTCCAAAATTGTTGTAGCAATAGCTGACATAATTTCCATCTATTCAAATGGCTCTCATTTATTTTGGTTACATCTGGATCAGGGATGGTGAACAATGAAAATCCAATTAAAAAATGACTAGGAGTTAAAACCCAAAGATCCTCTTCATTATCGTTTAAAGGAGTTAATGGTCTTATTTAAACAAGCCTCTATTTGGAATAAAACTGTTGAAAATTTTTCAAAAGGTAAATTTCGATCACCAATCACACGACACAAATGGAACTTAACTAATTTCACTCCTGCCTCCCAAAGTCCTCCAAAGTGAGGTGTATTTGGCGGAATGAATTTCCAACTTGTGCCATCATTGGCAATTATCTATGCAACCTCATTATAGAATGCAGACGCATGTTTAAGCATGTGTTGCAATTCCGAAGAAGCGCCCTAGAAATTAGTCCCAATATCACTAAATAAGGTTTTACATACTCCTTTTCGACTAAAAAACGACGATATGCAGCAATAAAAGCTTCAGTAGTAAGATCACTTACACACTCCAAATGAATAGCTTTCGTAGAAATACAAATGAACAAAGCAACATATCCTTTATATGACTTATAACCACGACCTTTAGTCGTTTTGATTTGAAATGATCCAGCGAAATCTGACCCAAAATTAAAAACGCTCGAGATGGAGTTATTCTCTCACTCGGCAAACCACCCATCATTGGTTGAGCTAATCGAGGTTTCACACGATGACATGTTATACATTTTCTTAGATGTCCTTTAACAATTCGTTTCCCTTTCAAAATCCAGACGTAGTTCTGTAATCGACCAAAAGTCAAACTGGGTCCACCATGAAGAGTCTGATGATGCACAAAGTCCACATACAAATAAGCAAGAAGACATTTAGATGACAAAATCGCAGGATGTTTCGTCGTATATGATAAATCAGAAAATTCCAGTCGTCCTCCAACCCGTAGATTTTCGTCCACATCCACAAAAGGAGCAAGTGAGTTCAGAGAATTTCCTTTAGGAAGGCACTTTCCATTCTCAAGTAAAATAATTTCACTTAAAAAATTCAATCTTTGACTGAAATTCAAAGAAATGTTGGAAATTTCCGTTTTTGGCAACTTGCTTTAGAACGCAAGAAGTAAGCTGTTACTCGTATCAAACGAGTTAATGAAGAATACTTGGAAATCAAATAAAATTCTCAAATTTGTTGACACCCTTTTCGATATCCGTTTTTGAATTTTGGGCAACCATAACATTGATATCAGACGATGATTCTCCGTGATCATTTTCCTTTATCACTTCTATTTGTGATGGCCAAGAAACAGGTGCCGAATTGATATCAACGTTACAATGTAGACTGATCAGACTCCGCCCGCCGTGAAGAATTGGTGTTAACATCCCCTGATACAACCCAACCAAGTTTCGTATCCTGCGCAAATAACTTCTTGGATAAATGTATCAAACCATTATTCATGAATCAAGAATTAAATCAATATTACCAGAAAAGAAGAACTACGGATCAGCTAACGTTAGATTCGTATATTGGTTCAAATCAAACGAAGTAATATTATGTGAAGGAAGGTTATTAGTGAGACGAGGCAAAACATAAGCATCCATATCCAAGGAGAAATTTGATTCGTAAGGAGAAGTCATCAGAAAATTTACTTTTGCTCGCGAAGCAATCAAAGTCTGAGCGCCGAGTCCCGACAATGGTATATCAACATGATGCTTAGGTAGCTGTAACAAATGACTCAGGGATTCCGAGATGAAAGATGCTTCAGATCCTTGATCAAGAAGAGCCCTGACGTAGACAGGTTTAGAACTGGAAAGTGATGAAACTTCTACTCGTGCAGTAGCCAAAACTATGGAACTATTCTTCTTACAGGCTGTAAGAATTTGTAGAGCTGTAACTAAATTCGATGAATCTTGTGTCGAAGAATCCTTTTGCAATGAAATTAATTGAGATGAACTTGTTAGCGTAGAAGCAGGAACAGAATGTGGAACAGGAGGCGAAGAAAAATTCTCTCTTGACCTGATAAATGATGATTTTGCAGTCCTCATTTCAGCATTGTGTTGATGAAGCGTTGAATGATGTTTCTTGTTGCAGATTGAACATCCTCTTGTACTCTTGCACTCATGTAATTGACCACGACTTAAGCAATTGAATCAAAGATGAAGTTGCTTTACTTCTTCAAACTTCCTCTCAGGTGACATTTTCCAGAATCGTTGACAGGATTCCAATGAAAGATTTTCAGTACATAAGAAACATCTCTTCATTGGAGTTGAAGATGAAGATGTAGAACGTACGTACTTACAAGAATCCGTGGATGTTTCTGAATCTAAGCTATTTGCCATATTCAGAGATCGCATTCACTCTCCAAAAATTTCAAAATATCCTCTAATTTCGGATAGAAACGATATGACAGTGAAGAAACTGATGAATGACTTCGCATGTCATCTTTTGTAGGTAATCTCATAGATTCCCTGAAGTTAAGTTCCTTCGCACTTAAATAAGCTTCCCACGTTTGATAGAAGATTTTATCCAATAGACGTGCCACGATGAAAACTAATATATCATCCCAGTATTCGACAGGACGTTTCATGGATTTCAAGGAAAGAATTTTCTGACGAATTTTATCCACTAAGAACTGAAGATCCGATGCAGAATCAGCAGCCGATTTGATGAGTTGAAATAGAGTCGCAAGATGATTGTGTAGACACAAACGAGGATTGCAGTAACTTTCTTGAAGAGCTTTCCAGGTACTCTCGTACTTAACATCTGTCAATGCAATATTTTTGACAAATTCTGCTGCAGACCCCTTCAGGCATAACTATAATTATTGTAATTTCATAATAGAAGAAACACGTTTCTCGTTATGAATAATCGCACAGAAAAAATCAGAAAAGGACTCCCAACCGGAATATTTCCCTTCAAATGTTGGTAATGATGTTTTCAGCAATTGGAACGCGAACGAAGCAGAAGAAGTCTCTTCGCCGAGTCCATTATGCATTTCCGAATACTGAACTGCTATCTCATTTTTAAGCGACAAGAGTATTCCATGATTAGTTTCAAACTTGTTCCAAAACTTATTTAAAGATGTCAGACGATTTTCAACAGTTTTTAGGGAAATCTCTTCGGTAGACTTCGATTTCAAATTAGGAACAATTTTCGACATAATTCTCAAGTTACATGCATATTAAGGGAAGTAAATGCTCGATTCTCTTATTAAAGGAGCGAGTTGGTTCTCGAGCCGCAGGCGAGGGACCCATTGCTCCTGCGGGAAAAAAATAGCTACTTGCTAATTAAAGGAAATAAATTCTCGATTTTTTTTATTAAGGGAGCGAGTCGGTTCCAGAGCCGCAGGCGAGGGATCAATTGCTCATGAGGTAAATAATAAATAGCTATTTGCATATTAAGGGAAGTAAATGCTCGATTTCTTTATTGAAGGAGCAAGTTGGTTCGCGAGTCGCAGGCGAGGGACCCATTGCTCCTAAGGTAAATAAAAATTAGCTATTTGCATATTAAGGGAAGTAAATGCTCGATTCTTTTATTGAAAGAGCAAGTTGCGAAAAATCGGAAAATTAGGCATTTTTTCAAACATTTATTTCTCGAAATAGCTCCAGAGCCCCTGAGGTACAAAATAGTTATTTGCATATTAAGGGAAGTAAATGCTCAGGAGCCAACTTGCTTCTTCAATAAAAAAAGCTATTTGTATATTAAGGGA